>CM044956.1:7061661-7189101 GCA_024516035.1 Bactericera cockerelli | reverse complement strand
TTTCTTGCCGGGCGCGATCTTCTTCTTCATCATTTTCTTCGCCACCGCGGCCTTGGTGAGCGGTTTCTTGGCTCGCTTTCCATCCTGGAGGTCCGGGTTCGACACCTCGGGCACGTTTTCCAGGTCGTGGTCAGCGCGCTTCAGCCTGAACAGATCTCCGGGCCCGTCATCTTCCTCATCGTTGTCACTGCCTGGGGGTTGAGGATAAGTGAACTCTTGTTATTTAATAATAATAATATCGCCTTATTTATACTGCCCGATTAGGACTATTAATGTAGGAGATGCTGAGTTGCTACGGCAACACAAGTTGTTGATCGGAAAATACTTCTTTTTTCTTTTGAACCATTTTACCTCCAGTTGAATTTAGGAAACGTTTGAATTGTAACAAATATAAATTTATCTTGTTTAGAATATAATAAAAGTTCTTATCATTTATTTACAAAGTACGCTGATGTTACATGGTGTCAGGAGTGGGATCTGATTAATTGAGTGAATTAAAATTAATAATGGAATGTCGCGTACCAAATAAGTTCGACGGAGAGCAGGAAAATCTGAATGATCAGTGGAAGAAATTTACACAACAGTTTGAACTATTCTTAAAAGCGTCGGGGAAAGAGGCAGCTAAAGATGACGGTAAGGTAGCATTACTTTTGAACATAGGAGGAGAATCACTGCTTGATATTTACAATGCTTTGGAACTTAGTAAGAAGACAAAGTATAATGAAGTGAGAGATGAATTACAGAAGTATTTTGAACCTACTAAGAATATTATTTATGAAAGGTATAAATTCTTGAGTTATCCTCCACAAAACAATGATCAATGTATTGACCATTATGTGTTAGAGTTGAAAAAACGAGTGACCAGTTGCGAATATCATATTGAAGAAAGAAACAATATGGTTAGAGACAAATTCGTAATGGGAGTGAAGGACATTAACCTGAGATGTAGATTCCTAGACGAAAATAAATTAACCCTAGATCAAGCAGTGGATTTGGCCAAGAAATATCACACAGTAAGATACCAATCAAATGATATGTCCAAGTTAGATATGACTAGCAAAGAAGAAAAATATGAGAAAGAAGTTGATTTTGTGAGGAAGAAAAGATTTACTAGTCAGAATGATTGTAATAAGTGTGGTAGGTTCCACAATGACAGTATGATTTGCCCAGCTATAAATGGGATTTGTTATTTCTGCCAGAAAAGGGGACATTTTGCCTCAAAATGCATTTTGAAGAGTCAAATTAATGATAACAACAATACTGACAGGTCAAAATTATTTTCTAAAGACTACAGAGATAATAATCGAGCGTCTTATGGAAACGGAAGGAGAGTGCAGTCACTGGAAGAAGAGAATGCTGCGTATTCAAGGAGGCAGGCTCCGAATGAAAATGTGATGGAAATGTTACAAGTAGATTCTTTGGGTAAAAATATCGAAACCGAGTGGAATGAAAGAATAAAATTAAAGAATAGATACATAGAGTGTAAATTAGATACAGGCGCACAGTGCAACGCTATTTCATTAAATTTGGTTAAATCTTTGTATTATTCCGATAATGATTATGTACTAGAGAAACTGATAAAGCCAACTGATATGAAATTAATTGCTTACAGTAATAATACAATTAAACCAATAGGTACTATTGTAATACCGAGCTTTATCAAAGGCAAATATTATCCTTTAAAATTTGTGGTGGTTGATCTAAAATCAAAACCTATCCTTGGATTAAATACCTGTTCTAAGACTGGATTAGTTAACAGACTATCAAGCAGTGATAAAATTTTTGAGTCAAAAGAAGATTTAATTGTTCATGAATCAGTATTCACAGGGACAGGAAAGTCCCCGGAAAAGCATAAAGCAGACAGCAATATTTTCATATCAGTTGGCTTTATCAGTTTCTCTAGTACATAATCATTATCGGAATAATACAAAGATTTAACCAAATTTAATGAAATAGCGTTGCACTGTGCGCCTGTATCTAATTTACACTCTAAAGAAGATTTAATTGTTCATGAATCAGTATTCACAGGGACAGGAAAGTCCCCGGAAAAGCATAAAGCAGACAGCAATATTTTCATCAATGAATTGGGTCCGAGTCCAAGTTATCCAGCACATGAGAAGAAATTGAAAATGGCGTTATATGCCACAGATAGAGAGACGGATTTCCAGCAGGTAATAAGTAATGTACAAAATAATTCATGGCCAATGGGAGAAGAAAAATTAAATAAAGAAATCAAGGTACCTACTGAGGCCTGGGATAGGTTCTGATATCATAGAATTCAAAGGAATAAATTATTTAATTGTTTATGATTATTATTCAAAATGGATAGAAGTGGAGCGATTAAAAAATGGCGATTCTAACGAGCTAATAACTAAATTTGAGAAAATTTTCTCCTATCATGGAGCTCCAAGCACTATTATCTCTGATGATGTACCGTATTCTTGTGTTCAATTCCAAAAATTCCTAAAAGATTGGAATATAAGAAGTTTAGTACAACATCAAGTCCGAGGTATTCAAAAGGAATCGGACTGTCCCAGAAAGCAATAAATATTGCAATGGAAATATTGGAGAAGGATAATGGAAATTTAAATGTGGCATTATTGCAATATCGAAGTCATCCAATATGAGTATTGGATTTTCTCCCGCTCAAATGTTATTTGGTAGACATTTGAAAGAAAAAATAATCCAATAATTAATATCAAACTTGGTAAAATAAAAAAATAAAATGTGATCGCACAACATATTTTGTCTGATAGCAATGAAGAAAAGAGAGAAGAATTCACCAAGAGCTTTTCAGGAACAGGGAAAGATGCTGAGCTGAGGCTGCCTTCACATTATCAGGGGAGGATGTAGGAGATGATTCTTTCACGTTGTCAGGGGAGGATGTAGGAGATGCTGAGTTGCTACGGCAACACAAGTTGTTGATCGGAAAATACTTCTTTTTTCTTTTGAACCATTTTACCTCCAGTTGAATTTAGGAAACGTTTGAATTGTAACAAATATAAATTTATCTTGTTTAGAATATAATAAAAGTTCTTATCATTTATTTACAAAGTATGCCGATGTTACAATTAATATTCCAGCAGTAAGCCCAAGACATATAATTATGTGGTAAAACTCCCGAATGGGAAGATAACTTTTCATGTCCCGGCTGGGTTTCGAACCCGCGACCTCTGGTATCTCTGGATTCACAGAGTGCCGCTTTTACCACTGAGCTACCGGGACAGACATGGTAAAATGTACTTAAAAACTACCTTTGCTTATTTAACTTTCATTATTCTTTGAAAACTCTGTGAGTAAGAAAATACAAGAACTTGAAATAGGCGGTAAAAGAAAGAGAGGAATGAGATGAAGAGACAAAGTTGAAGAAGATCTAAGAGAAAAACTGGAGAAACGAGCACACGCTAAACAGAAAGATATAGAAATCCGGACACGTAATAATAATTTAATAACTGTGAAGAAGACGGCGTAAAAGACAAGGTCAATGACCAACTCACCTCCGTGGAAATTATACACCGACCGGAATCGATCAGCATAGCTGTGCACCTTCCCATCCTGCTGACTTGTCTCTCTCTTCTCACTCCCACTCGCTGCTTCATCACTATCACTGTCTCTATCCTCTTCATCAATATCTTCATCAGATGCACCATCATCAATATCTTCATCAGGTCCATCATTATCTTCATCAGAGGCATCCTCATCACTTTCACCGTCTTCCGAATCGTGTCCACTGCTTGCGGCGGCTTTGGTTTTGTTATTGCTGTTGAGCTGTTTCTGTTTCTCGTGCTTCTGCAGGAATCGGATCCGGGGTGGCATAGCGAGACCAAGTGATCTGGAGAGATAAAAAAAACAAGTTATGTAGTGAATTACAAATTCAAATGATTTTATTTTACACTGTTGCCCGATTCACACAAGATATTGTGTGTCACTAAATAACAGCAATAATTGACGTGAGAGAACAATCATTACTGATTTGCCTCATTAATTAAATAAGGACATTGCTTTAATGATAGGGGATTTATGCATATATGTTTCTTTTTTTAGGAATTATTAATTGCCTTGTAGCTGCAGATCTTAGTCTGGGGTCTATATATCTAAATTTAACTTTTTCAGCTATGGTTATTTTCAAAAGTGATTCAACATGTTATAGGCTATAATATGTTATTGGACGTTATAAAAAAAAAAAAAAAAAACCAAATAAAAAAGACTGTGAAACATTAATCAATCTCTCTTTCTTTCTCAACGAACCTACCTCGCGTACACCCCAAAGTCCAGCTCGCCTATGTTGAACACAGCCTTGTCCTTCATGAGAAACACGGACTTGGCGTAGCTTACGAAACACCTCTGTGCGGTGGCCTTGAGCTCCGGATCCCTGGCCAGCAGAGCTTCCAGCTTCCTCTGTATGCTCTGCAGCTTGTTGGTGTTGATTTGAATCTCATCTGGTCACGAAAAAGATGATTATTAATAGTAAAATTAATGGTTATAAGGTTCATTTTAGAAATGAATGTGAAGATGGGGCGGGAATGTTAATATTTGAAAGTTGTTAAACATTGAAAAAAAATGAATAAAAACTATTTCCTTACTGTTAAAAAAACAAAAATTATAACTATAGTAAAAAGTGACCTAACACATGAAAAAAAAGTACCTAATGTTGTAATTAATATTTTATATAAAACTATTTAAAGAATCCTAGTTTTATATAAAATATTAAATATAATAAAATTAATAATAAAAATAGCACTTGGGAATTATTTACCGAGCTCAGTAGCTTGATCGATTTTCATGAAATTTTGGGCTGTACTATTGGTAACATACAACATCTGATAGGTAGACAGTCAGGCATAGATATGAGTTTGTAATATTTATTTCATTTTTTTAAATAATTGAAGGGCGGAATTAATAGAAGTTTTTGTAATACTTTTGTCTAAGTGGGGGACTATAAACAGGGAGTAGACCAGCATTGGCTTGGATCTGGGGGCCCTGTCAATTATTAGCCTCCTTGTAAAGACAGTGGTAGAAGTGCTGAGTCATTCCTCCACTGTCTGACTACCATCATTTATGATGACGCCACCCTATGATTTGTAATACCTCTTTGGCGCGAAGTCACGGATTTCGTACTGTGTAAGATAGGGAAAACCGACGCTTAGCAACGATTTGTGATATAGAATTTGTCTATTAATTTTTTTTTTTTTTTACACTTTATTAATAGGACATATTTATATACAACACAAATAATTACAAATTAAAATACAATATAATAGAAGAAGAAGAAGAAGAAGAAAAAAAATACATAATATCGAAACCCGGCCGGGACATGACATGTTATCCTCCCACTTGGGATTTTTACCGCATAATAATATGTCTTGGGCTTACTGCTGGAATAATGGGACTTTAATAGTCCTAATCGGGCAGTATAAATAAGACGATATTATTATTATATTATACATATATGTCCTAACTAAAGGGCGGGGGCCTTTGGCAATCTCTTCCACCCAACCCTTATGACAGTAGAAAAGCCCCCGGGATGCATGATGACTCACCGATGGGGATCTTCCTCTCTGCCAGGTGCGACAGCATGTGAGTCTCGGAGGGCAGCAGGAACAGCAGAGACTCGCCCCCCTTGTGGTAGCGGGCCGTACGTCCGGCCCTGTGAATGTACTCCGTGGCGCTCTCCGGGCAGTCCATCTGAACCACCCAGTTCACCGCGGGGAAGTCTGGGGAAAAAAGGAAAATAATAATAAAAAAAAGGAAAATAATAATTAAAAAAAGGAAAATAATAATAATAAAAAAGAAAATAATAATAATAAAAAGGAAAATAATAATAATAAAAAGGAAAATAATAATAAAAAAAGGAAAATAATAATAATAAAAAAATATTTCTCCATTATTTATTTAGGTATTAACATTTTTTCAACAATAAACATCAAACAGATGGTAAAACAAGACGAGATCGCATAAGAAATGAAAACATCAGAAGCATGCTCGGGTTTGAAAGTTGAGAACATAGAATGTCGAAAAGTAGACTGAAATGGTTTGGACATAATATGATGAGGATGAATGAAAATAAATTACCGAAAATAATGTATGAAAAGAAAGTTCAAGGAAAAAGACCACGAGGAAGACCCAGACATCGTTACAAAGACACTCTGAAATCAGATGTAGAAAAGAGAGGGTTTACTCTAGAAGTAATTGAGAGGGACCAGAAATATAATAATAGACTATGGTGGAGAGGCTTCGTCCATCGACCCGTTACGACGGAACGAAACCGGTTTGATTGATTGAAACATCAAATAGGGTCGTTTTCATTTGGCATTACCAAAACTTCGTTTCTGCAAAATGAGAAGCTAGCTTACAATTTTGAACGGTCTGTTTTTTTTCTTCATACATTTCAGGATAGATAGTAGATGTTGTTGTAATGAAGTTTACAAACCCTTGCACTGGGAAAAATTTCTTTCTATTCAAAAAGAATTAAACATTTAACAACCCTTTCAGCATAATGCTGGTGTGGGTTGTTGCGAAATATAATTTAAGAAATTTGAATAATTGAATAATAACATTAAAGAGGGCAGCAGGAATAGCAGGGAATAATATATTGCCTTATTTATACTGCCTGATTAATAATATCATCGCCTTATTTATACTGCCCGACTAGAACTAATGAGTCCGTTTATTCCAGCAGTAAGCCCAAGACGTATTATTAGGTGGTCAAAATTTCAAATGGGAGGAAAATTTGTCATGTCCCGGCTGGATTTTGAACCCGCGACCTCTGGATTCACAGAGTGCCGCCTTTACCACTCAATAACACAGCGTCCCCTCACATAGATAATAATGGACCCAAACTCACCCAGTTACCTAGAAGCAATATCAGTGGCGAACTATATACCTCCTCAGAAGTTTGCATAAGCTTAGGAGATAATACTAAGACATATTATTATTGTACAAATAAAAAACCATATTATTCAATTCAATTCTATCGCTCGAGACCCCTTCTATCGTAGATGTTCATGCGTCGCGTCTGATGTAGAGTTTTATCTTAACCACTGAGATCATATAACATAGAGGGAACCTTACCTATCTCGAGTTGAACAATCTTATGCGTCCAACTTTGAACAGCTGATGGTCCCTCTTTCAACAAATCCCGGCCTCTGATTGGTTCGATTTATTTGATTTTTTTTTTTTGTTTACATCATGCAGTGGCGGGTATCTAAACATCCTTAATTTTCACGTCAAATACCAAATCTTATATTACTACATAATAAGTAGAAAATAAGGAAAGTAAAAGAGGAAGCAAAGACAAAAATAACTAATATGTAAGTATGAAAAAAGTATAAAAAAAATATTTTAGAAGAATCAGGTAGTTTAGGTACCCACTCTTTCGCAAGAGAAAAATTACTACAACTCCGGCACCGATTTTGAAATCAGCTGATGGTCCCTCTTGGACGCAAATCTTGATACATCGGGTTCCCTCTATGTTATATGGATCTCAGTGACCTTAACTTTTGTCACATAGATAATAATGAACCCAAACTCACCCAGTCCCCTGGCAGCAATATCAGTGGCGAAGAGCACCACATTACTCTTCCGCTTGAAGCCCTCGTAGATGTTCATGCGTCGCGTCTGGTGCAGAGTTCCGTACAGAGCCAGCAGACTGATGTTGGGTCGCAGCCGGCAGAAAGCTTCGTACATGTACTTCACCTGGAATCAAATACAGAAAACTTTGTTAATTTGAGTAGTCACTTTTTTTAACCTATGATGGATCTAACGAAATACTGATATATTTATTTATTGACATATTATATAGTCTACTCCTGCACCATCTTCAATAATTGCTGATTAAAACCGCTGTCTAGTTCCTCGCAACCTTAGGGACACTGCTCTTACTATTGCCAGTTGGATCTTGGCTTTCAACCAACTGAAAATTTGGGAATAACTTCTCTTCCATTTCCATTTGAGTAGTCACCGTGGCAGAGTGAGTTAGCGCGCTAGGCATTGCACACATGGTCACCTGGGTTCGATCCCCGGCGGGGCAGGATTTTTTCTACTCTGTACTTGGATGTTCGGAGTCCACTCATACCTCGTGAGGAAAAATGAAAAGTTACTTGTATGAGTAACGACCAGTGGCGGCATTACTAGAGTAAAAAGAAATTAATGTAATAGAATAATTCGAAATGTGAAGGAAGCTCTTAGTAATCCCACAGAAATTCTGAAGAGGCCTTGTGCTTCACCACAAATAAAATCATACATACATACCTTTGTTAATTTTCGGGTCCCGGTAGCTTAGTGGTCAAAGCGCGTCGGTCTGGTAATCCAGAGGTCGCTAGTTCGAAACCCACCCGGGACAGTTATAGTTCTGAATAAAGGACGTATAGAATATTAATAATAACACTCTTTAGTGGAAGGTAACCACCTAGCGAGGTTAATGCTCAAAGCATTTTCAACCACATAACCCTCAGAGTCTTATTATTATAAGTATAAGTAGTGCTTTATTTAGACTGTCAGCGCAAGACAGGTAGTCCCATTATGCCAATTATGTGGTTACAAACTCAAATTAATGAGGAAAAATTCATACACTGGGTGGGATTCGAACCAACGGACCCCTACGCTACCTGGTGTCGCATGCTTCACTCTTACCTGTTTACAGCTGGACATGAACACCAGCACCTTGCGCTTCAGATGGTTCCTGATGAAGGACCACAGGATGTTGACCTTGTCCTCCAAGTTGCACACCACATAGCTCTGCTTCAAGTTGCCCGGTGTCGCATGCTTCACTCTTACCTGTTTACAGCTGGACATGAACACCAGCACCTTGTGCTTCAGATGGTTCCTGATGAAGGACCACAGGATGTTGACCTTGTCCTCGAGGTTGCCTGCTTCAAGTTGCCTGGTGTCGCATGCTTCACTCTTACCTGTTTAGAGCTGGACATGAACACCAGCACCTTGTGTTTCAGATGGTTCCTGATGAAGGACCACAGGATGTTGACCTTGTCCTCTAGGTTGCCTGCTTCAAGTTGCCTGATGTCGCATGCTTCACTCTTACCTGTTTACAGCTGGACATGAACACCAGCACCTTGTGCTTCAGATGGTTCCTGATGAAGGACCACAGGATGTTGACCTTGTCCTCCAAGTTGCACACCACATAGCTCTGCTTCAAGTTGTCTGGTGTCGCATGCTTCACTCTTACCTGTTTACAACTGGACATGAACACCAGCACCTTGCGCTTCAGATGGTTCCTGATGAAGGACCACAGGATGTTGACCTTGTCCTCCAAGTTGCACACCACATAGCTCTGCTTCAAGTTGTCTGGTGTCGCATGCTTCACTCTTACCTGTTTACAGCTGGACATGAACACCAGCACCTTGTGCTTCAGATGGTTCCTAATGAAGGACCACAGGATGTTAACTTTGTCTTCCAGGTTGCACACCACATAGCTCTGCTTCAAGTTGTCTGGTGTCGCATGCTTCTCATGCTCGTGAACAGAAACATACTTGGGGTCCTGCAGACTTAGCCTGGCCAGGTCTCGGACTGATCTGAAACAGGATTAACATTTTTTAAATTTGTTTGTGGATTTTAGTGACTAGATTATTATTATTATTATTATTATGAAACACTTTATTAGATTTAAGAACACATATGTACAACTAGCGGGCTGTCGCCCGCTTTGCGGGCCGAGGCATGGCCGTGAAAGCAAAAAATCCTTTTTCGCCAATGGCAGGTGTTGTAGTGGGAGTTTCGAAAAATCCCGTCTTATTGCACATCTAGACTATAAGACAAAGCTACCTACCAAATTTCAGCTTCCTAGGACTTACGGTTTGGGCTGTAGAGCGATGATCAGTCAGTGGTCAGTGGTCAGTGAGTGTCTTTGACATTTATATATTAAGATAATAATAATTTTATTGGTGTGTTGATAGTTTGTCAGGCGCACAGTCGGATCAGTGACATTATGTTAATTACTATGCCGGCTGTTTAATGTTTACTACCTACCATTTAATTTAAGAAAAGCCTGTCATACATACTTGGTTTGAGTAGCAGAAAACAGCAACGTTTGTCGTGGAGGTAGGTTCTCTAGAATTGCATTCATTGCCGTCTCGAAGCCCATGTCTAGACATCTGTCAGCTTCATCCAGCACTAGAATCTGAAATCATGATCACGAGTGATGTGGTAATGTAATCAAGTATATCTCAAGAACTTAAGGGTTTTTAGATTTTGAAATAAATACTCAATCTCTGGAAAAGGCCCTCTTAAAGAGAATATAAAAAAAAAGTTATAACTCGCTTGCCATGCGGAAGGTCCCGGGTTCGATCCCCCGTGCCGACAAAAATTTGTATTCTTAATTTGGTTACAATTGTTTGTAAGGGATACCTTCCGGTGCGCTCGTGTTGACCCAGCACCTAATTGGGAAGTATTGTGTCACTTCTCGCCCATCGGAGGGGAGGCACACTACGGGATGGGTAGGCTACAACACAGACCACAAGCGTCTACAGTAGCTCCTGTTTCATGGCTACGAAATAAAAACGGCTGTGAAACACTCATCTTTTTAAAAAAAAAAAAAATAAAAAAAAATTGACATAAAAATTGAATAAATATTTGAGGAGAATGCCATGGGCATATAATCACCACACTTAATCAGAAATCTTTATTTATTGTCTATATATATTTTGTCTTCTATTAGTTCTATTTTATTGAACATATACAGGGTGTCCATAAAGTCTGGACCCACCCCCCTATCACGAGAATTGCTGAAAATACAAAAAAACGCAAAAACACGTATCCCTTCGATTTTAGGGGGATTAATTTTCGGCTAAAAAAAATTTGCCTACACGGTCCCAGTCAGGCTGGGAATGGACCAACTCTAAAATCTTCAATAGAATGGTATGTTTTGTGGCATATTGTTTTAAACGTCTTATAGAGAGAAGTTCATTACAAAAAATTTCAGTGATCTACGACTTACCGTTCTCGAGCTACAGGGTCGAACGTCCTGAGTAATATCCATATATTTTGACCTATAACTCGTTAACCGTAAGTTATAGAAAAATGAAATTTGTTGATAATAACTCCTTATGACAAGCCCTGTCGAAAAAGTTATAACTCGACATACTCTGTTGATGTTAGTTTCTGGTCGGTTTCGTCAGCCAGCCGGACGAACAGTCCGAAAATTTTTAACAAAAAACAAATCAAGTTATAACTTGTTCGAAAGTTCTTGCCATAAGGAGTTATTATCAACAAATTTCATTTTTCTAGAATTTACGGTCAACGAGTTATAGGTCAAAATATGTATATGGATATTACACAGGACGTCCGACCCTGTATCTCGAGAACAGTAAGTCGTAGATCACTGAAATTTGTTGTAATGAACTTCTCTCTATGAGACCTTTAAAATTATATGCCACAAGACACACCATTCTATTGAAGATTTTTAAGTTGGTCCATGCCCAGATTGCCCAGCCTGACTGGGGCCGTGTAGGCAATTTTTTTTTTGGCTGAAAATCAATCCCCTTAAAATCGAAGGCATAGATGTTTTTGCGTTTTCTTGTATTTTCAGCCATTCTCGAGATAGGGGGGGTGGGTCCAGACTTTATGGACACCCTGTATAATTTATTGTAATGCAATAAAATTCAGGTTGATCCATTTAAGATTTTGAAGTTGACCTTGAAATAACCTATAAGTACAAACTTTACACATCTGCAAAGGTCATCATAACATGCCCCCTTTTGAGCTATGAAAATGATCTCGAAATAGATTCGCGCTGGGTCATAACAATAACCCCGCCCTTTAGGTAGTACATAACTTCAACTTCATTCTCTTTTTTTTTTCTTGTATATTTGCTTAATCTTTTTGTTTTTCTTCATATTTCATTGTATTCAACTGTACATATTTATTGTTTTATTTATTTATTTATTCAACTGTATAAAGCTTTCTATAATAATGTAATGTTGACACCCTGTATGTAATGTTGCAGATATCTAAAAACAAAAAAATCTATGCTTTGACAGGGATTGCAGCCCTATTACCTTGAGGTTATCACAGTTGAACAGCGGGTTCGTGTCCATATGGTGCAGGAGACGGCCGGGCGTGGCGATGACGATGTTGACCGAGTCCAGCCGAGTCTTCTCGAAGTGGAGGTCCTTGCCCCCGATGACGAGGCCGGCGGATAGCTCGTGGTGGCGGCCCACGTTGCGGAGGGCCTCGAATATCTGGTAGGCGAGCTCCCGGGTGGGGGTCAGCACCAGAGCCCCCAGGCCGTCCAGACGGGTCCACTTGGAGCAGTACAGGGATTCTATAATCTGGAGGGAGTACATAATATCTAAGTTATAATTTTTTTTTTTTTTTTTCGAGCCAGGTACGCGCCGGTATGGCTTGCAGGACCCGGTCAAATTTTAAACATCAAAATTTTAAGTAGGTATATAAATTTAAAAAGAATGTAAAATGATCCAGACTGTCAAAGACATTGCAAGAGATTATATTAGACATGGGTATTCTACGAATCAAGAGAAGACATATTGAAACTACTAGAGATCCTGATGTATTATACCTAATATCCAAGCGTAGAAGAGAATTTTTACTATCAATAATAATAAATAATATTTAAGTTATTTTAAATTCTTAAATATTATTTGCAATATCTAATATCCATTCGTAGAAGAGAATTTTTACAATCAAGCATGTCACTGATGATATTTTAAAGAAAAGGCAATTGAGTTTGCGAAATAATAAATAATATTATCATTTATTTTTGGTTTAACATCGCTTTCAACTGCATGGTTATAACACGACAGGGGTTGTATCTTCCATTTACTGAAAACTCACAAAATGAGCTACTCAAATTAACCTCATATAGCTTTTGTGAGGCTAGGAATAGCCAGAATCATGAGGGTTCAAATTTCAATGGTTACGTATCCAAGTCCTAGTCTCGCTGAACGTAGCTTAACTTCAGTGACAGAACAAAAACTGGTGAATTCAATGTGCCATTGACGCTGACTTTTATCATATTTGTGTTATGATATCATCACAATTACTCTACCTTGTTCTACTAAATTATTGCTGATCATGGGTCTTGAACCACCAACCCAGAGTTACGAGTTCGCCACCTTATTGAGTGATCTACCGTGCGATTAAGGAAGTAAATAAAATAATAAAGAGCTGAATTGGAACAATAAAAGGGTTCTGAAATCTGGATGAGAGTGAAAATAATAGTTCAGAATGAAATACTTTTCTATTTGACCCCAAGTGAGTGCCTTGGTTTCAATAACAAATCATGCTTCAGATAGTTTTAATTTTTCGGTGGTCTAAAGTTTACAAAATAATAGTAAGTATTGAGCATAATATTATGTTTTCAAAAAAGTAGGGTCAAGGGGGGTAATTACGAACGATTTTGAGCTATATTTTACAAACATTGCCATAACCCTGAGATGCTTTTGTAAAATCCATGTCTTGTGAATTCTTTGGTTTATAGACTTATTAGCATCCTAATGGTGCATTATCAATAGTTTTGTGCATATTGCAGTATCTGTTTAGTGGTGTTCTTATTTACCCCCGCCTGTTCGCATTTCCCCCGTCAGGCGGGGGTAAATGCGAACACATTATACAATATTAAAAACGAACTTTTTAATGGCAACATGTGCTTTTTATGTACAAATAATACACCAGAATTGTACTTTGTGTCTTTAGCCACCTGTATGACAATATGCAAAGGTTATGGACACACAAGATAGTGGTTTGAATCCTAACCACGAAGGTAGTCAGCTCTTATCAAATAGGGTATCTCTATCTTGCAAATAATAGTAATAAAAACATAGAACAGTAATAGTTAATCATGAGAGCTTTTGAAAGGTGTTTTTTATATATATTTTTTTTTTATACAGATTTTGGTCTCATCAATAGTTTCTAGGTCATTGTCAATCTCAGATTTGTCTTCTTCTACCTTCATTTTTTTCTTCTTTTTGATACTGTTCCCCCTATATTTCTTTTCGTTTTCTTCCTTTCTTTTGCTATGTTCAAGTACTAAAAAACATTCATTGGGTCCAATACATTAGGGTACTAATATCTTGATACTTCTTACAACCTCCCAGTATTTCAGGATTTTGAGCCTCACGTTTGGAAAATTGTACTTTGGTCTGTGGAATCTCAAAACACTGCTGGAGCTCTTCTGACAGACAGGTTGCCATTAAAAACATCTACGATAGCAGATATCATTTGTGCTTCTGTATACAAAGGGGGTGGTTTCTTCTTCTGAGTGTTTTGATTAATACAAAAAGTCATAGGGTAAATACAAACACCCAAAATATGCGTTCGTAATTGCCCCATAGCAAAAAAATGCGGGACTAATTAAGAACACCTAAAAACTATAACTTAAAAAATGGTTAAAACAATTATTTTTGTAAAACAATAATCAAAAACATGCTTATCATTAAATAAAAGTTAAATAATGATAAAAATTCAAGTAACACTTACCTATGTAAAATAATATGTAAAATAAAATAACAAAATCAAATTTCTTGATAGATCTATTTTCACTAGCTTACTAACTACAACTGAAAATAAATACTATCGAAAACTTGTGTTCAACCTGTAAAAACCATTCAAAATAATGGTATTCAACCAACAGCTTTGAAATATCTGTTTAGGTACAATGACCACTGTTCGTAATTACCCCCTGTTTGTAATTACCCCCCTTGACCCTAATCAATTTCAGTTGATCACAATTTTATTATGACTTGAACATTAATTTGATTAAACAAATGGACCATAGCAGTGGAGATGATCAAATCATTCAGAAATGTAATCATCAACTTACGGGAATAATGAAGGCTAAGGTTTTTCCGCTCCCAGTTTTGGCTGCTCCGAGTATGTCATGTCCTTGTAGACTCAGGCCTATGGTGTTCCTCTGAATCTCTGTGGGTACCATGTAGCCACTCTCCTTCAGACCTTTCAGTGTCTGAGTGCTGAGAGGGAATGCATTGAATCTTTTCACTGTGGAGGGGTCAATCTAGAACAATAGGAGAAATATTGAAAAGAGTATTATTAATAATGTTCATTTCACCTTATTTCTACTGCCCAATTAGGAGTATTTCCAGCAGTAATCCCAAGACATATTAATAGGAGGATAACTTGTCATGACCTGCTTGGAAATTGAGCCCATGACCTAATGAACTAGATCCGTGTGGCTCTCGGCTAAGAATAAGACCACGGGTTGTTCCCCCTGTCGTAAAAGGCGACTAACAGGAACATCTCTCAGAAGCTGTTGAAAAGCTTCATAAAAGAGATTTATAAAACTCTCAGGAGCTGCTGGAAGGCGGTTCGAATGGCTGCTCAAAGCCGTAGAGCCACTTTCCAGTAAAAAGCACCAAAAGAAGCCTCGTTCAGAAGAAACCACTTTTGAGCATCAGGGTGAGAAGCTAATGGAGCAGAAGAGGCAGAAGATGCCAACAACCTCAACTATACTCTCTTGTAGAGATAGTTCAGAGGTGGCATTCGAAACCCCAACTGCTTCTCAAAGCTTTATATACGCCCTGAAGTCTTTGAAAGTGGGAGTAATTCTGAAGAAGTTCCCAAATGAGTCCCGGCCCCAGGCAGGCGAAAATGTTCCTAACTTATTCGCCCAAAAGAGCAAAAGAAATGCTCTGTCTGAGCAAAGAGGAATCCTTACTGGCTTTTCAACAGGCCACTGTAGCCTCAACCACCGTCTAAGCAAATGGACATTGCTCAAGACCCAAAATGTAGTCTCTACGAAGCTGCTGAAAAGCTTCAATATAAAGAAAACTTTTTAAAACTCTCAGGAGCTGCTGGAAGGAGGTTCGAATGGCTGCTCAAAGCCGTAGAGCCACTTTCCAGTAAAAAGCACCAAAAAGAAGCCTCGTTTAGAAGAAACCACTTCAGAGCATTAGGGTGAGAGGCTAATGGAGCAGAAGAGGCAGAAGATGCCAACAACCTCAACTATACTCTCTTATAGAGATAGTTCAGAGGTGGCATTCGAAACCCCAACTGCTTCTCAAAGCTTTATAAACGCCCTGAAGTCTTTGAAAGTGGGAGTAATTCTGAAGAAGTTCCCAAATGAGTCCCGGCCCCAGGCAGGCGAAAATGTTCCTAACTTATTTGCCCAAAAGAGCAAAAGAAATGCTCTGTCTGAGCAAAGAGGAATCCTTACTGGCTTTTAACAGGCCACTGTAGCCTCAACTACCGTCTGAACAAAATGGACATGGCTCAAGACCTAAAATGCAGTCTCTGTAAAGAGGCCCCAGAGAAACACATTCTCTGTGAATGTGGAGCAGCCTCACACGCTCGACTGAAACACTTCTCAAGGCTGATTCTAACACCTAAAGAAGTTACCAAAATCAGTCCTAAAAGAATCTTAAGCTACATTAATAGCTTTGATCTCTTTTAGAGTTACAGGGGCATGTCACAAAAGATCTATTTAAGGTCCCAGTGACAAAGAGCTTTCGTAGCCGATAGCCCTACCTATACCAATACCAATACCAATAATGAACAGACCAATGAAACACCTTGCAGTGAGCTATGGGCACAGACAGGGATATGAATGGGAGAAATGAGCCAAGCTATCTACTTCAGGCAAAGGGGGTTGATTTGTATACTGTTTTTTGGCCTGATGGGGCTAGTATCTGTTTAACATCTCCCAGCAAGACATTTTTTTAACAGAAAAGAAAAAAAAATAAAACAGTAACTACATAATTAATGTCTCACCTGTGCATACTTCTCCTGAAGGGCTGTGATGACATTGTCTTCTACATTCTTCTTGCTATTTTTCTTCTTGAAAACCTTGAACTTTGGATTGCTCTTCTTCTTTTTGCCTTGGGGTTTTTTCACACCTTGTTTATTTTTATCAATTTTGGGAAACCCCATGATCTTAAATTCTCATGTCTTGCTAGCACTTGAAAAAATGTAGCAAAATATCTGGAAAAGTAAAGAAGGATCAGGCATGAATCTGTACTAAGTTCATTAGATTATTCTTATTTTGAATAACTTCCCACTTATTCAAGTTATTCAAAACAGTTTCACCCTACATTTTCTGTAAACTCAAAAACCAGCTTCCCAAATCAACCTCACCCAGCCTGTGTTGGGCTGGAAATAACTACCATCACCAGAGTTTGAATTTGCATGGTCACCCACCAAATCCTGACCTTTCTAGACATAGCTTCCAGTGATATGACAAGAACTAGTGTGGCATAAGCTCATGAAAGTATTTAATTCTGTCTATCTTTCCTTCCTTCTATCTTTTACTTCCTAAAATTTCTAATATTAGAAATTGGAAGTATTGAGTTCATTTATGTAAAAAAAAAAATTTTTGCTCCGATTTCATTTTTTTCATATTTCTGGATGTTGCATAGCCTCCTGAGCAACTTTGGTTTTGTGTCTGCCTGTCAGTTAAAAACATTCCTTGTTACTGGCAAATCTCAGACTATACTGAACAGATTTTGACAAAATTTTGTAAACATATAGGAGACATTCTGTAGACAGTCCCATAATAAATTCATCAACATCACACTAGCAGTTCTGGGTGAAAGAGACCATGCACCTGACCAGTTGTACATTAATTTTATTTTGATTGTGCTACAGTATGTCAGACGTTTTCAGGTATGGCTAAAAAAAAAAATTGATAGAATCTGACAGCCAACTGACACTGACAGCACTACTCTCGGGGTGACTGGATTATACAACCTGGGTAACGCAGCTGTGTTGTTCTCAGTTGCTTTCTTAAGTTAGTACTCCAGAGGAATAAACAGAAAGCAGTAGATCTGAATGGCACTATAACAAATGGCTCATGACGTATAATGTTAACAATCTGTTAGTGACTATATGAAATCCATTATAGATTATGTGAGAATAACTTACCTACCTAAAGGCTGGTTCTGGTTAGTGTTGGCTAGTGTGCTTTCTGATAAAATTTCCTGTTCAGACTTTAAAGTGTTAATGTGATTTGTTTAGTGTTTCATTTTTAATAAGGAAACCATTAATCTATTGTGATAACTTACCACCTGATAGGTATTACATTCAAGAAAAGATATATAAAAGCCAAACAGAAACCTTCACTGCCGGGATTAATCTGAGTTCTAGATTTTCCTATAGACACTTGCAATTATAGATAATAGAGATAATTTAAGGATAAAATTAGTTTTAACTTGAACGTGATCTTTCACCTTTTTTAAAAAATTAAATCCTGAGTTGAATCCTGATTCCTGATAAAAAGATTTTTGAAATTTGAATTTTGTGACCATGTGCTTAAAATTCAGTGTTGTCAGATGTAATTACGATAAGTCCGGACTCCGGAATCCGATGCAGAGGAAAATTCATGTCTGGATTCTTAAAATAGAAAAAAATAATAATTTTCCGTATTCGAATTCTTTAAAATAATGCTGAATGCATTATTTGAACGGAATTTGACGTTTGAAAGGAAAATTTGGAGTATATGAGAGAGAGTGCTTTTTGGACTAGAGCTCTGTTGGTCAATGATTAAATTAAAAAAAGTCATAGATGGGAGTTAAGCCCCATATGTATGACAAATAAGTATTGAATTCGACTAATTATGATTAAAACGAATGTAGTAGGCATATATTATATGAAAATAACATTTTCCTACAAAAATATATCAATAGTTATATTACCTTTTATCAGAGCTATACTAGATATTCTACATATTGTTGGAGCTTGTCCAAAATATTGAAAATTCAATATGGAATTTATAAATTACATTCCTTCTTATTAAATTTAAATTATCGCTTGTCAATCATTTTTATCTCCTGTCAGAAAAGAAATCTATGTTTTATTGTTTTTAAATTTTGATTTGTGAACGAAACGACACGATTTTTAGAATTTTTCGATTTTTGTCGATTCCGTACAAAAATTTCACTTTTCAAAAAATATCGACTGTTTAAAGGGGCCTCATGTGTGATAAAAAGTGTAAACAAATTTCTTATCAATTATTTTGTAAACAAAAGAAGGAGAGGTTAGAATTTCAAATTGAAAGGAGCAAATATTTGCAGCATAGACTGAAAATTGTGATCTTTTTCATCAAATACCGTCGGCTTTTATCAAGTAAATCCAAAGTTGAGATGCCGAGTGACCACCAGACCAGCACAAGTAGTTCTTTTGATGTGGATTCAGAAAGTAAGCTATTCTTAACTCATGGAATTGAGACTCAGTGAGACACTTCTCTCAAGGTCTCATGACTTAACTCCTCCTGAAAAAAACAGCGAAAACTAATTACCTATTTCAACAATACACTTATAGGCTCTCTTTATGGACATTTAAAAGCATGATATCATCAGGAAAAATATTATCTATAGGTCTATGGGGAGTTTCTATCCTAATACAAAAATAGAAATTTAGCAGTTCTTGTATAGATGATACACAACATAGGGTCAAGGGGGGTAATTACGAACGATTTTGAGCTACATTTTATAAACATATCTGTAACCCTGAGTTGCTTTTGTAAAATCCATGTCTTGTGATTTTTTTGGTATATAGACTTCTTTAGCATTCTAATGGTGCATTATAAATAGTTTTGTGCATACTGTAGTATCTGTTTAGTGGTGTTCTTATTTACCCCCGCCTGTTCGCATTTACCCCCGCCTGACGGGGGTAAATGCGAACACATTATACAATATTAAAAACGAACTTTTTAATGGCAATATGTGCTTTTTATGTACAAATAATACACCAAAATTGTACTTTGTGTCTTTAGCCACCTGTATGACAATATGCAAAGTTTATGGACACACAGGATAGTGGTTTGAATCCTAACCACGAAGGTAGTCAGCTCTTATCAAATAGGGTATCTCTATCTTGCAAATAATAGTAATAATAATAATTTCGTGTCCGTGAGATAGGTATAGATACCTAAATCACGGTGGTGAGAGGATTATATGGACGCCCAGATCCTATGTCTAGGCTCCTTTCATGTCCATTGATGATTCTATTTGGTTTTAACATCCTGACTTGAGGTAGACAGGACGGGGGTTTCACCCTCCATTCGCTGGGAATCGTACCAGCTACCCACATTAACCTCACCCAGCCTGGGTGGGGCCGGAATCGCCAGCCTCACATGTTTGGAGGGGACAGAATTTTCTGTGCGAAAAGTCTGCTCCAACCGGGAATCGAACTAAGGATCTTTGGACTACGGGCAGTAGTCACAACCGTTACGCCACGGAGGCTGGTAATAAAAGCATAATAATAGTAATAGTTAAGTATGAGGGTTTTGAAAGGTGTTTTATAAAATTTTGTAATTTTTTATTTTTACAGATTTTGGTCTTATCAATAGTTTCTAGGTCATTGTCAATCTCAGATTTGTCTTCTTCTACCTTCATTTTTTTCTTCTTTTTTGAAACTGTTCCCCCTATATTTCTTTTCGTTTTCTACACTTTCATTTTTCTTCCTTTCTTTTGCTATGTTCAAGTACACAAATACCTTCATTGGGTCCAATACATTAGGGTACTAATATCTTGGTACTTCTTACAACCTCCCAGTATTTCAGGATTTTGAGCCTTACGTTTGGAAAATTCTACTTTGGTTTGCGGAATCTCAAAATACTGCCGTTGCTCTTCTGACAGCCAGGTTGCCATTAAAAACATCTAATACGATAGCAGATATCATTTGTGCTTCTGTATACAAAGGAGGTGGTTTCTTCATCTTGTAGTTCCGGGGCATTCTGAGTGTTTTGATAAATACAAAAAAAGTTATAGGGTAAAACAAACACCCAAAATATATGCGTTCGTAATTACCCCACAGCAAAAAAATGCGGGGGTAATTAAGAACAGCCAAAAACTATAACTTAAAAAATGGTTAAAACAATTATTTTTGTAAAATAATAACCAAAAACATGCTTATCAATCATTAAAAGTAAAATAATAATAAAAATTCAAGTAACACTTACATAAAAAATTGTTTTCAAAAAATCAAAAACTTCAAAAATCAATTTTTTTGATAGATCTATTTTCACTAGCTTACTAACTACAACTGAAAATAAATACTATCGAAAACTCGTGTTCAACCTGTAAAAACAATTCAAAATAATAGTATTCAACCACCAGATTCGAAATATCTTATACTGTTTAGGTACAATGACCACTGTTCGTAATTACCCCCTGTTCGTAAATACCCCCCTTGACCCTATTTTAGGTGCAAAGTAACGAGTGGTTCTGTGAACTGAAGACCTCTCTCATCTCATTAAGACTTGAAGAAAAATTAGTTCTAAAAAAGATTATTCAAATTAGCATGCAGTAAAGTGGTACGCTAAGGTGTACATTACAAGAAAATATCATAAATAAAATCCCAGTCCCCAGTTTTGTGTTTGTCAGGTGTTTCCCAAGATTCATAGGACCAAGCATCAGATTCTGTAATCTTAATATTAATTTCATAATCAACAGAAGCAGCTGAACCAAATGACTTGAAATTTTTCATAAAGCTTCCATTTGTTAAGCAGGGGTGACGTAAATAGGATTTTTTAAAATTACAAATAAACCATGTGCCAAAATCACAATGTGACAAAATGTACTAGCTTTTAGGTAGTCAAATATAAAAGATCTATTATCTAGGCAGCAAGACCTTTCATTCAACAGCACCCTCATGGTGTTTTAAAATAAAAAGTCCCTTATTTCAACAAGTTTACCATCCCAAAAACATTTTTTTTTAATGGCCAAAAAGCTCTTAAATTATGATTAGGTTCTATCCTATTTTCATCATCCTATCTTTCACTATGGTTCTAGTTTTTTGGCCTCAAGGGTTGTTAAACAATCAGCATTTCATGTTTTATTAAACAATCAGCACTTCATATGTTATGTCTTGGGAGCTCTTCATACTTTTTGACAAAGTGCTCTGCTCAATACACAATATTAAACCTTTTGTAATTAGGAAAACATATGGTTACGTCAGAATTCCTTTTCATACCATTCCACTATGCTTTATATTACATCATTCTCACTATTCCTCTTATTTTCTTTCAGAACCAACCTCAGTAGCTTGATTGTAAGGCAGCGGACTTGTAACTTGGAGGTTGGTAGTTCAAGTCCCGGTGTCAGTATAGATTTAGTAAAGTGAGTTTGAGTAGTTGTGATTAACACAAATGATAATTTTATTTTTATTTTTTCAGCTAGAGAAATATGGCCTGATGATGTGAAACTGTATCAGCCCTATGAGGTGGAACAGATTCTACTTCCTGACAATGCACACTGTTTAGCAGTGCAGGCTTTTCTCAAAATGTTGGGCCTCAAGTATACCATAGACTTTCGCAAAAATGCTGAATACATGTCTCCATCAAGTAAGTTAATTACTTTACTGTATGTTCATTTTTTTTTTTGCTTTGCAGAGTATTTGTGATAGCATACTTGCAAATTTATTTATTGCTGTCAAATATTTAGTTCTAAAAATGAAGTCGGTTTTCTTAGCAATCTCAAATTTTTTCTCTCAATATCCAATATTGTTTGGAAGTTTGGATGGACTGACACTTGTTAAATAATAGTAAGATTAACTTACAATCAGTTTATTTATAAATTTGTTGTGGTGGTATTATTGACAGCAGCATTTTATTCTTCTGAACACCCAAACAATCTATTGAGATCCTTCCATATATTTGTGTTGTGTTTCTATAGTTGAAAAAGTAGTCACATATTTATTTGAATTCCAGATAGAGTACCATTCATACGAGTTGGACATTTCCTTGTTGCTGAGTTAGATCCCATAGTCAAGTTCACCCAGAATAAGGTAAAAATGGTACAACCCTCATAATAGTATAATATTTTTAATAGTTGCTTCAGATAAATAAAGTTAACCTTGTATCCAAAGATAGCAAAGCTTTATTATGATAAAAGATTTTGTAAGTTGTTATTATAATTTCAAGCTAGGTGTACAGACTGTACAGTCAGATTTAAGTATTTAATAATTATGTTATGTTTATTTAAATACAATTTTCTTCGTCACAAGAATACTCATAAATTAGTGCCAAAAATTGGGGTTGTTCTTTGAATAAAAATTGAATGTCAATTTTACTATTGACCTTTTTAGATTTGGAATAACATTTTTATCAACATTGGGAATATTTTCAACATATTAGTAATTTTGGTGGCATATAGATAATTTGAACCAGCTGACCGGATGTATTACTACTTTTGATTATATTCACTTTCTTGAATAAAATAATGAATAATGTATTTGATTATTCAGGGCTGGTCACTATCGGGTGAACTGGAAGAGGCAGCAAGATCTGATATGAGAGCCTACATGTCACTGGTAACAACAGTGCTGGGAAATGCCGAGGTAAATAGCAATCAGTCTCTTTTCTCTTTAAACGAATGTTTGTCTTTTTTTTTCTCTCCCTCTGGGCTAAATAACTGTTCTGGGCTTAAAAGATTTATTAATATATACTTTGCCCTTATTAGACTGCCTATTATTATGATATCATTTGGTATAGAAAAATAATATGGTAGAAATATTGTCATGTGATGAGAAGTAAAGAAGGTAATTTGTGATGTAGATTTATTTCTAGTAAGTCTCATGTATTTTAAGGTTTTTTAGGCACAGGATCAGACAAAGTAAGCCTTTTTTTTCGTTCTAAGTGAATGAACTCTTTTGGTGATTTGACCAAGATGGATTTATCCAATGTTTAAAGAAAAAATCACCTCTTTTATTTTAAATATAGAATAGAAAATACCTAGTTTATACTGCCGAGGTAAGACTGAAAATGAAAAGAAAAAAAAGGATTATTTATTTTAGAAAAATAATATCACCTATAAATAGTACTAATAAGTCCCATTATTCCAGCATTAAGCCCAAGACCTATTTTTATGTTGTCAAAATCCCAAACGGAACTATAATCATGTCCCAACTGTGTTTCGAACCCGCGACCTGCGGAATACCAGAGCAACGCGACGGGGACGCCTTGACCACTAGCTTGCCACTGGGACGACCAGGAAATTTAAACTAAAAAAAAAGGTAGTTTTGTCCTGGAACCGCTTTCGCATTACTTTACCTTTACATCCATGCCATTCCGGAAACGAAAAAAAAAAAAAAATGGTCAGAATTTTCCGCTCCGGCCGGGATTCGAACCCACAACCTTCGGGTCAGTAACCATTGCTCTTAACCACTGAGCCACGGAGGTCGGCAGGAAATTTAAACTCGAGCTTATCTACTTATCTAGAGAATGTCGAAGGCATTATCATCACCCTTGATCAGGCTTTGTTTATATTTATTTCTCAACTTGTTACCATGTTCATTGTATACAAGCGGGCTGTCGGCCGCTTTGCGGGCCGGTCATGGCCGTGAAAGCAAAAAATCCTTTTTCGCCAATGGCAGGTGTTCTAGTGGGACTTTCGAAAAATCCCGTCTTATCGCACATCTAGACTATAAGACAAAGCTACCTACCAAATTTCAGCTTCCTAGGACTTACGGTTTGGGCTGTAGAGCGATGATCAGTCAGTGGTCAGTGACTTTGACATTTATATATTAAGATAAAGGATGTAAATAAAGCTTGATCCAATTGTTTATAAATACTTCCACCGTTGCAGAACTACATCACGTGGTGTGACCCCAGCACGTACCGGGAGGTGACCAAGCTGAGACACGGAGCTGTGGCCCCCTGGCCCCTCAACCTCTATCTCACCTACAAGAAGAAGCTGACTGTACAGCACAGGCTGAAGGCACTGCACTGGCTGGAGAAGTCTTTGGATCAGGTAAATGCATGTTAGGCTCACTGTACAGGGTCACACATATGTATAGGGTGCTGGTTGCAAAGACAGAATTAATGGTCTCACAAATATTGATTGACAAATTAAGCTTCTACTGGAATGTTAAAATTTGAATGTTATATTATACAACAATAGTCTTATATACTCTTATAATTATACAACAATACTTAAAAAAGAAACAGGAGACTATCGAATGAAGAATTTTCCTAATACAAAAAAATTCTCTCGCCATACAGAGAGAAAATAGGTAACATTCCAAGTGGCCCGAAGTTGGAAGAAATATTTTATTTGTAAAAAAAATACATATATTACAATACTCTTTTAGTAAAACGTAACCACCAGGCGAGGTTAATGCTCAAAGCAAGTTCTCCCACTTAAACCTATGTGGTCAGGTCACATACTCAATAAATAAGAAAAATTTAATGCATTTGGTGGGATTCTAACCAACAGATCCCTACACTACATGAATTTCCAGACTATACTTGACTACCAATGAACAGTTTTATTGTGTTTCATTCAATTTTTTTAATTGGTGCTTTCATGTTGATTGCATCAACATAACAGTCATGCTTGTTGTATTACTAAGTTTTTATGTTTGTTTTCATCACAATTTGATATCACAAATACTTAAACACGCTTTACTAAATCTTTGCTGAACTTGGGACTCAAACCACCGACCTCCAGGTTACGAGCCCGCCGCCTTATCAATCAAGTTACCAAGGTCGGTTGTTGTATTACTATGCTAACGTGCTGATGTTGTTATAATGCTATTTTATAATTTAGCCCTAAATATAGTCCGGAATAAAACTTTTCATTTAAAGAATTTCTCCTGTCTTGAATGGTCTCCTTTGTGATAGATAGAGATGACAGAAAAGCAGTACTCATTCATTTATCCACCATTTTAAACACACAGGAATAGTAAATAAATAAAATAAATTGTTGCAGGTGTATAAAGACGTTGACCAGTGCTGTCAATCTCTGTCCGAGCGATTAGAGAAGAACAATTTCTTCTTCAAAGATAAGTAAGTGCTTTTTCTTCATTTTTAATTTGGTTCCATGAATAATCTCACTCAAAGGTTGTTATTCAAAAATCTTATTTATTTTTTATTTAGTGCATTTGAGAAGAATTTTGAGGGTGAGAAGTTCCATTAAATTTATTTAATGATAAGGTATAATTAACTATCTCAAATCCAAATAGCTTTTTCTTAATTTAAAAGTAAAATATTATGTATATTTTTTATCACAACTTAAGAGCACATAAAAACGGAACTGAAACATCCCGGTAATCTAGTGTCATATTACTTCCGAGAAATTTCTAATATTAGAAATCGGAAGTATTGTGTTCGTCTCGTAAAAATATTTTGTTTTTTTTGCTCCGATTTTTTTCATATTTCTAAACGTTTCATAATCTCCTGTTTTTTTTTTTTTTTTTTTCTTCTTCTTCTTTGTTCTATTTCAGACCCACTGAGCTGGACGCGTTAGTATTCGGCCATATCTACGCTGTTCTGACCACGCCCCTCCCGAACACAACCGATTCGCCAGCACAATACGAGAGTACCCGAATTTGGTCGATCATTGCACTCGGATTGAGCAGGCCTACTTCAAGAAGGACTCGTGAATTGCAACACTGTACAGTGTACAACTAGAGATGTACAACTAGCGACTAGAGAAGCTTCCCTGTTAATTAGCCTACAATTTGCCTTTTCAACTTTTTTTGGATCGATTTTAATGAATTTACATTAAAAAAAAGGTCCATTTTTGTCATCAATGTACAGAAAATTCCATGTAATTTAGTCTTTCAATAGTATTTTTATTAATTTTCTAGGCTGATCACTTGTTGGAAAAAAGATGGGCCGATTGTTATGTGGTCCATCCTGTAAATAATTCCTTAGTACTATACGATTGTTTTTTTTTTTAGCTGACGTTGTTGTTGTAATCTTGTTATTTATGTTATAGCTTGGCTACAACTAGGAGAGTGATGTAGTCCCACTTTAGTTAAAAATTTGGCTCTTTAGTTAAAAAGAAATATGTGCTCTTTCTGAAGCACATATTTCTATGTGCAACCGACCTCAGTAGCTTGATCGATAAGGCGGCGGACTTGTAACCTGGAGATCGGTGGTTCAAGTCACGGTTTCAGCGTAGATCTAGTAAAGCTAGTTTGAGTATAAACTATTTCTATGTGCAATCAATCATCGTGAGAACTTGGACTTTTTCTTTATATGCCACTAAACCCTTGGGAAACTGCAAGTTAGCCTTGCTTGTTAGGGTTACCTAGTCTGTCCTCTATTCATAGACCTCTAGCAAGACACCGGTTCACTGGTCTTCTCCCTGTTTGAATTCCCCCAGACAGACATCTCGTTGGGACTCTACCTACTTATCCTAATATTCAACAAACTACTTAGTTTGAACTGACAAATCAATTTTAAATTAAAAAATGTATTTAAGGGAACAGTGATGTCATGTGAAATACACTCTACACTATTTGAAACTACATTGACTGGAAATGATAAAAAAAAAGTGTTTTTTTCTTTTCATTCAAGTAGATAAGAAGTTGCTACGTGCAATGAAATAAATTCACATAATTTTCTGTAGTCTAAAGAAATTTTATTGAAACTTTTCTAGGTGGGACTTATACGTCCACCTAGAAAGGCGTCCTAGTATATATCCCACCTGAGCCACTCATTGGTAACCATACGAAATGTCAGCTCAATCCGACTTGTGGTTCTCGAGTTATAAATAAACAAACATACACACACACACACACTAACAAATTTATAATATAACATACGAGTATATAAATTGTAGTGATGAAAATCGGACTAAATGTACTAAAATATATTGATTTGATTTGATTCGTAGTTGCTACTATATGGTCCTTTAGAATTGAAAAATTCCATAGTTAAATTGTTATGAATCATTTGTTTTTTTTTTAATTTATTTATTTTTTGTATACAGAGGACCCTCTGTATTTTTTTATACAGAGTTAGGGAAGTTAATGTGTAAAAGAAAAGAAAAGTCACTTCTAGCCCATCAGAGGGGAGGCATACTACGGGATGGGCAAGCTACAACACAGACCACAAGCGTCTATTCGTTTGTGTGTGTGTATATTTAAAACATCATAACTTGAGACCGGCAAGTCGGATTGAGCTGAAATTTCGAATGCTTAACAATGACTGGCTCAGAATGGTTATGGGCTATCCAAAAAGTCCATTTTTCAAAAGTTGAGTTTCTAAATGAGCTTTTTCAAATACGATCTATCTCGCGAAGTACAAGTCCGATTGAGCTGAAATTTAGTATGGTTCTTAATGGCAGTGTATAAGGCGTTTTAAACTTTTTTTGAAATGTCAATTTCTTAAAATTTGAGCTTTTTCACATTAAAAAATGACCGTCCTAATAGATCTCTGAAATGAGTCACCTTTGAACTTAACCTTTCTCATTTTTTGTCCGCGCGTGCTCTTGTGACGAAGGGTCTCTATTGAAACTTGAAACAAAAAAAAGAATTTCTTTGACCTTTTTTTTTTTTTTTTTTTTTTTTTTTTTAAGTGGGGTTTTAACGTCGCTTTCAACTGCCATGGTCATATCACGACAGGGGTTTTACCCTCCATTCGCAGGAAACTCACAAACCTCCTACTCACATTGACCTCACCCAGCCTGAGTGGGGCCGGGAAAAGCCAGCGTCACGAGAATTAGAATTTGAATGGTCACCCATCCAAGTCTTAACCTCGCTGGATGTCGCTTAACTTCGGTGTTCTGAAGGGAACCGGTGTATTCAACATGCCATCGACGCTGGCTGTGACCTTTTTTATTGTTATTTATTCTTCGAACAATGAAAAAAAGGATTTTATTTTCTCTAATGAGGTATTGTTTGATAAGTCTATTGTAAGAAATGTTTTACCATATTTATCTTCTTGTGATTATCTTTAGTTCAACCTTTTGTGTAGTATCATAGAGAACTTTTCACTTAGTTTGTGTTGAGGCTAAAGCATCATCACAATTTCTTGTGTAGGACAGTTTGGTGTATTCAGAACGAGGCTTGTATTATCAAGATTGGCAATCTCAGTAATCATTGTCACTGAACCCTACTGGAACCTCTTCTGTAACACTCTGAGTCGACCTAAAGAACAACGTTTATAAGACTGTTACTATAGTGTTGTTATTATCATGGTAACAGCAAACCACATAATAATAATAATATCGCCTTTTTTATACTGCCCGATTAGGACTATTAAGACCCATTATTCCAGCAGTAAGCCCAAGACGTAAATATTATCATGTGGTAAAAATCCCAAATGGGAGTATAACTTGTCATGTCCCGGCTGGGTTTCGAACCCGCGACCTCTAAAATAGCCTCAACTTTAGAATAAACCAACTTTAGATGGAATTTAGAATAAACCCTCAACCAACGCTTTTCTGAATGATTAATAATGGAATTTGTACCAGCGTCTTTAAACTGTTAAGACGGCGCGGCGTCTTAACAGTTGCATGAACAGGCAACAGGCCTCAGTTGTATACCTAAAAGAGCTCGTGGTGTTTTTCTGCCACACACGCTCATGCCTGCATGACAGGCACGCCTGCTCATGCATGCATGTACGTGTGTGGTCAGCTTAATGGTATCTGATTCTATACTGCGACCTCTTATCTCTGAAGAGGTAGCTCAGTCCATCTCTCTTGCAAAGGCCATTCACTCGTCACTGTTTGTCTCCGCCTGTCTTGACTCAGGGGACCTATGCTGCAGGAACTTTGAACCCAAATCAGCACTACTGCTGATCTAAGACAGGCACCAGAGCATCTTTACTCAGGTGGTTGAGGATTCATCATGATGGTCCAAAGTGTAACGAAGTCCCTCCTCTATGTGACTTTGCTGAAGGTGTTTGTGGCGAGTGAAAAGTAAGTCTAAAAAGTTTTTTTTTTTAGGCGACCTCCGTGGCTCAGTGGTTAAGAGCATTGGTTACTGACCCGGAGGTTGCGGGTTCGAACCCCGGCCCGAGTGGAAATTTCTGACCGAAATTTTACGTTTCCGGAATGGCATGGATGGTAAAGGTAAAGTGCCCTGAAGTAATGCGAAAGCTGTTCCGGGGCACACTTACCTTTTTAAAAAAATGTTTTTTTGTGTATGGGTTTTTTTTTAAACTACTTATCATCGTCGGGTATAGTTTTGATCTGACAAGTGGTTACAATTTTATTACGAACAAACACACCCGTAAATGTAACTTGTGCATACAAGTGGTTAACCGTGCATTGGTAGACAAGTGGTTAAGGCACTAGTCTGGTAATCCAGGTTGCGTAGGGATCCGTTGGTTCGAATACCACCCAGTGCCTGAATTTTTTCCTCATTAATTTGAGTTTGTGACCACATAATAATAAGACTCTGAGGGTTAGGTGGTAGAAAATACTTTGAGCACTAACCTCGCCTGGTGGTTTCCTTACACTAAAGAGAGTTATTATTATTAGAGGTTATTGCACAAAGCATTTTCTATCACCTAACCCTCAGAGTCTTATTATTATGTGGTCAAAAACTCAAATGAATTATGAAAAATTCATGCTCTGGGTGGGATTCGAACCTACGGATCCCTACGCTACCTGGATTGCGAGACCAGCGCCTTAACCACTTGACTTTCAGTGCACGATCAATCCTTCCAACACCATGACACATACACATGGACACGAAAAGTAAAGTAAGAAAGCACATACGCACAAATTATACTTCTCTTTATAATTATAAAATTAAAGAAGTATAATTTATAAATGTTGCATCCTTGGTGAGCACACTAAAGAAAGAGGATTTATTAAATGAAATATATTATATCAATTAAAAAAAAAAATACTCAAACTAAGTAAAAAAACACAAAATTTCTCGGAAGTAAAAGTATACTTCTCTAATAATGTCTGTGATATGTTAAAGAATGCCTGTGACAAAAGAAGAGAATGCCGTTGGCATTAGCACCGCCCTTGATTAAGTTTTGTTCTATTAATCTCATTTTCTGTGTATTGTATATAATATTCTATGTAAATAAAACTTGATCCAATATGTTTAATAATAAGAGGTTACATAAAGTGATACACCGGTTCTGTTTCAGATCATGGTTTGCAGACGTGCCCATGGGTCCGGCGGATAAAATCCTGGGCGTGGCAGATGGGTTCAACAAGGACCCTAACCCTAGGAAGATGAACCTAGGGGTGGGTGCCTACCGGCATGAAGATGGCAAGCCGTATGTGCTTCCGGCCATAAGAGAGGTACGGGTTCTTTATTCCCCCTTATTGAAGACTGAGGAAAATCTGCTTTCCCCGGTTTCTCGAAGGCTTAAAAATATTAACTGACCAAAAATAATACCAACTTCGCAATTCGCGACACCCCCTTCCCCGCCATTATTACAGCAGTAAGCTCAAGACGTAGATATTATTACGTGGTCAAAATCCCAAATGGGAGGATAACTTGTCTTTTCCCGACTGGGTTTCAAACTCGCGACTCGTAGATTACCAGACAGACGCCTTGACCACTGAGCTATCGGAACAGACTAGGCCCGAATAACGAAACAGGATTAAATACCTATCTAGGATTTGTTAATCCAGGCCACTATCAATTAACAGCTCAAATAATTGAGCTGTGATTGGTTGAAATTCCCACCAGAGATAGTTCAGGGATAGTTTAGGATTAGTTAATCTAATCCTGTTTCATCATTCGGGCATGAAAAAGGTGTTTGACTATTTTTTATTTTGATTAAGAGATGAGTGTTTCACAGCCTTTTTTATTTCGTAGCCATGAAGCAGGAGCTACTTACTGTAGACGCTTGTGGTATATGTTGTATCCTGCCCATCCCTTAGTATGCCTCCCCTCTGATGGGCGAGAAGTGACACAATACCCATTTAGTTGCTTGGTCAACACGAGCGCACCGGAACTTTCGGAGGATCTCCATTACAAACAACTGTAACCAAATTTTGAATACAAAATTTTGTCAGCCCGGGGGTTCGAACCTGGGACCTTCCGCATGGCAAGCGAGTGCTTAACCACTGAGCTATTCGTGCGCTATTATTAACCATATTATTAAGCCAAAGGCAATAACCCCGCCCTTTAGTTAGGACATATGTTATGTATATATATATATATTTTTCTTCTCTTATATTGTATTTTAATTTTTAATTATTTGTGTTGTATATAATATGTCCAATTAATAAAGTGTAAATTAGGTGGTAAATTTGAGGGTTAGGTGGTAGAAAGTGCTTTGAGCATTAACCTCGCCTGGTGGTTGCCTTCCACTAAAGAGTTATTATTATTATAAATAAATTTAATAATAAATAAATGTTTTAATTCGCAGGCGGAGAGACGAGTGTTCGTGTCGCACCTGGACCACGAGTACGCCAACATCGAGGGAAATGAGAACTTCACGCGGCTGGCGGCCGAGTTAGCGTATGGGGAGGATTGTAGCGCGCTCCGTGAGAAAAGAGTGAGTAAAAAACCAAGATTAGTGATCGGCGTTAACAATATTGTCAAGGCAACGTAAATTTTGAAGATAAAAAAAAATAGAAAAAGATTTTTATGAGATCTGGCTGTGCGCGTGTTTCAGGAATGAAACAGACACAGAAAACCTTGTTGCTCAAGAGGTTAGGCCATGCGCCATGCACAGTAATATTAGTTATTTATTTTTAATCAGAACAAAGAAATCCTCGTGTACTAATAAAAAAAAGTTATCATATTTGTGTTCATCACATATCATATTTGTGTTCATATTTGTGTTCAACTACTTATTGTGTGAATTGTTAAAATGTTTATTATAAAAATAAAGTTGAAAAAAAAATAATAAGTCCCTTTTTGGTCCGGCTTATGTGGCAGCACCCCCAAAACATTTTCCCAACGGCCGCTCCTGTTCGAGACATGACAATTACCCAAACTAGCTTATCGATCAAGCTACTGAGGTCGGTCTCCTGTACTAGTTTTTTTTTTTTTGGTTGAAGGCAGGAAGAAATCTTTTAAAGACTCCCAGCTCATTTTGACTTGGGTTCTGGATGGGATTTCCACACATTAAAAACCCACTTTCTCAAAGAGCTAAACGCACCTGGAACCGAAAAATAACATTACTTCAAGTACATTACGTGTACCTACCGACCTCAGTAGCTTGATCGATAAGGCGACGGACTTGTAACCTGGAGGTCGGTGGTTCAAGTCCCGGTTTCAGCGTAGATTTGAGTACAGTTGTGATATCACGAAAGTGATTAACACAAATATGATAACATTACGTGTACCTACTAGTTAGGCGTGTATTATTTCAGCTCGCCATCGTGCAAGGAATCTCTGGCAGTGGTTCGCTCAGGGTCGGATCCGCTTTCCTGCAGAAGTTCTACCCCGGTGTGAAAACCGTCTACTTCCCCACCCCTACATGGAACGGTCATCTGCGCTTCTGTACGGACTCACAACTCAATGTGGGATCCTACCGGTATTTCGACAACAAAACCAACGGGCTGGACTTTGTCGGAATGATGGAAGATATTAAGGTAAGTGTGAGTATAGTCACCGTGGGAGAGTGAGTTAGCGCGCTTGGCATTGCACGCACGGTGACCTGGGTTCGTTCCGCGGCGGGGCAGGATTTTTTCTGCTCTGTACTTGGGTGTTCGGGGTCCACTCGTGCCTCGTGAGGAAAAATGAGATTGCTCACCATTCAAAAATAAACCGTCGCGTCGTGATGATGGCTATTCCCGGCCCTACCGAGGCTGGGTAAGGTTAATTTGAGTTTTTCGGCTCTGTACTTTGGATGTCGTAGCTAAACCTGGCCTCGTGATAACAGTTGGGGTAATTGTGCACAACGGCCAATGGCGTCATTACCAGATTGATATTGAAATATGATAGTTGGTTGAAGATTTGATGCATTAGGATTAGTTCTCGTGATGTCGATGCTATCAACTAAAAATTATGACATAATAATAATATCGCTTTATTTATACTGCCCGACTAGTACTATTCAAGTCCCATTATTCCAGCAGTAAGCCCAAGACATATTATTATGTGGTAAAAATCCCAAATGGAAGGAAGTTATCCACCCATGTCTTATCCGAACCCACGACCTGTGGCATCTCTGGGTTCGCAGAGTGCCGCCTTTACCACTGAGCTAACAGGCCATAATAACACAACTAACTCAATTTCTCTCTCTGTCCCTCCCCCTCTCTCTCTCTTTCTCTCTCCCTCTCTTTCTCTCTCTCTCTCTCCTCTTCTCTCTCCCTCTCTCTCTTTCTCTCTCTCTCTGTCCCTCTCTCTCTTTCTCTCACTCTCGCTCTCTCTCTCTCCCTCCCCCCCCTATCTCTCTCTTTCTCTCTCCCCCCCCCCCCAAAAGTTAGCATTAGCTTAGGGGATGTAATTTATGTACATATATGTATAAAAAAACGCTCGTTTTCTTTGTATGAACAAAACCCTAAAAAAAACGCTTGCATACGAGTCTGCAACCATTTCGACATTTTCATCTTTACTATTCAAGGTCCAAAACCCAACTGACCAAATTTCGTATTGTGCGCATGACACACACTTTCCCTCTTCTTAGGGTTGCAATATCGAAACGAAAATATCGATATTAGGTATATCGATAATATCGAAACCATAATATCGATATCCGATATTAGAAGACTTCTCTCCCTTTACAATTCGATATTTCGTTACATAATATCGTTACATAATATCGTTACATAATATCGTTACATAATATCGTTACATAATATCGTTACATAATTTCGTTACACAATTTCGTCACATAATTTTGGTTATGTGCCAGAGCAAAGACATGAAAATGTCAAAATTAAATATAAATAAATGAAATGTTCAAAATCAAAATCAATCAATCAAATCCCTGTCTCCCCCTCAGGCCATCCCCAAGAAGTCCATCCTGTTCCTGCAGACCTCGGGTCACAACCCCACCGGCGTGGACCTCTCCGAGCAGCAGTGGAAGGAGCTGGCCGCGGTGGTCAAGCAGCGACAGCTCTATCCCTTCTTCGACATGGCCTATGCGGGGCTGACCACCGGCGATTTCAACAGGGACGCCTTCTCTCTGCGATACTTTGCACAGGAGGTGGGTCAGCTTTGTCTTGCGCAGAGCTTCTCCAAGAATATGGGACTTTATGGTGAGTTTTATTATTATTATTTAACACTTTATTGGTAAACCACATGATACATACCATAGGACATGAAATAAAAAAGAACACAATAGAATATGTAGTAAACCAAGGGGCGATGTTAAAGCCTGTGGCTTTCTCTTCCACCGAACCCCATAATAATACAAAACACCGACTTTAGTAGCTTGATCGATAAGGCGGCGGACTTGTAACCTGGAGGTCGTTGGTTCAAGTTCCGCTTTCAGCGTAGATTTAGCAAAGCGAGTTTGAGTAGTTGTGATATGACGAAAGTGATTAACAAAAATATGATAACTTTTATAGTACAATTCGGTACATACAATTTACAGGCAATGAATGAATTTTTTTTTTTTAAGTTTCCATGTATTTATATTTCACAATAAAATCTTCAACAAACAATGATGAGGGTATTACTTAGGGTGACCAGATTTATTGAAGCCAAAGTGGGACGCGGCCCGTTTTCGCGTTACCGGGGGGGGGGGGGGGGGGTAGGAGTTGCTGCTATGAAAAGTTATAAATAGTCTATTTAACAGTGAACAATGTACACTAGCTCCGATGGCTTACTGGTCACTGCACTACTCTTGTACGCGGGAGACCTGGGTTCAAATCCTGGCGGGGGCAATAGCTTGTCACCGTGTATGTTTTCGGAAATTATTAAATATTTATTTGTAATAAGATAAGAAAATCACCCTAGGAATACTGAAGGTGGGGATGAGAATTGAGAGACAGTACGAGAAAATTTTACAAGAGTAATTTTACTGAAGAAAATAGGAGGCAAATGCAAATGCTGACTGGGCGATGGTCAAGCGATTAGACATGCCCATGCTGACTACAAGTTAATTTGAGAAAAGTTAAAAATTAAGAAAATGACAATTGTGATATCACAAACTACTCCTACTAATTCTTTGCTGTACTTGAGACTTGAATTTCCGACCTCCAGGTCACAAGTCCGCTGCCTTACTTCGACTTTATAAATTTAATATTATACATATCTCAATGCACTTGAAGTAATGAAAATATTTCGGTTCCAAGTGCAGTATGCTATCAGGAAAGTTGAATTTTTAGTGGGTGGAAATCCCACACCCAGGCTGAGACCTGGGTGTCTTTAAAAGATTTTCCCCCGCCGTTCCTTTACAAAAAAAAATCTCAATAACTCCCCCAGGTGAGAGGGTGGGCACCTTCTCAGTGATGACAGCCACCCCTGAGGAGGCGGCCCGCATCATGTCCCAGCTGAAGATCTTGATCCGAGGCTTCTACTCCAACCCGCCCATACACGGTGCCCGCATCGCCCATATGGTGCTGCAATGCCCGGACCTCAGGAGACGATGGTGAGCCCACCTCTTCTTTTACTCTCTTGAGTCTGGCTGGGGGACGTTAAACAGGCAGAAGACCAGTGTCTCGCTAGGGGACTATAAACAGAGAACGGACTAGCCAACCCTTACAAGCCAGCCTAGCTTGCAGTTTCCTAAGGGTTTAATGGCTTATAAAGAAAAGTAGAAAGTCCTCATGATGGTTGATCGCACATAGAAATAATATTTCTATGTTTCCCCTCTGATGGCTCGTCCTAAACCACATATTATGTGGTTCAGGACGAGCCAACTTTGAAATAAAGTTGGCTGGAGACCATCACTCACCCCTCCAGCTGTAGCCAAGCTGGCTACAACAACAACAACATTCTCTTGATTTTTAAGAAGCTAAGCGCCATAACCACTGCGAACACCAATTATACAAATAATAAGCACGCGATTGTATTTGACGTTGTATTTATACATTTATTATTATTATCTAACACTTTATTGGTCAACTACATGATACATTCAACAAAATATAACATGAAAAAAAAGAACACAATTGAATATGTAGTGAACCAAGGGGCGAGGTTAAAGCCTGTGGCTTTCTCTTCCACCGAACCCCATTTATGAATTTCATGTACAATAAAAAACACAATACTTCCGATTTCTAATATTAGAAATTTGTCGGAAGTAATAAAATTGAATTGAATAGCTTAGTGGATAAACACTCACTTGCCATGAAGAAGATCCCGGGTTCAGTCACCCGAGCCTACAAAAAAAAATGCATTCTAAATTTGGTTACAGTTGTTTGTAAGGGATACCTTCCAGTGCGCTGGTGTTAACCCAGCACCTTAATGGGAACTTGAGAAGTATTGTGTCACCTCTCGCCCATCAGAGGGGAAACTTGCTATGGGGTAGACAAGCTACAGTAATCCACAAGCGTCACAAACCACAAGCGTCTACAGTAGCTCCTGTTTCATGGCTACGAAACAAAAAAGGCTGTGAAACACTCATCTTTAAAATAATATAATATTTTATTTTACGCAAAATAATATTTTATTTTACAAAAATACTATCCCCGACGACAGCAAGATGGACGAAGTTTTTTATTTTTGTAAAAAGTAAATAAATTTAAAAAAATAATTCCGATTTCTAATATTAGAAATTTTTCGGAAGTAATAATATACGTAAAAAAATGGTCTTGTTTACCCACTCGTCTCAGGTTCCAAGAGCTGAAGGGAATGTCCGATAGAATCTACAACATTCGCCGGGATCTGAAGAAGAACCTTGAGGATCTGAGGTCGAAGAAGAACTGGGACCACATCGTCAACCAGAAGGGAATGTTCTGCTACACGGGACTCTCTCCAGTTCAAGTAAGTGTCGAGGCCACTCGGGGTTTCAGGGGACTTTGAAGTTCAAGTAAGGGACTTTGAAGTCCAAGTAAGGGACTTTGAAGTCCAAGTAAGTGTTGAGGCCACTCGGGGTTTCAGGGTACTTTGAAGTCCAAGTAAGGAACTATGAAGTCCAAGTAAGTGTCGAGGCCACTCCGGGTTTCAGGGGACTTTGAAGTCCAAGTAAGTGTCGAGGCCACTCGGGGTTTCAAGGGACTTTGAAGTCCAAGTAAGTGTCGAGGTCAGTCGGGGTTTCAAGGGACTTTGAAGTCCAAGTAAGTGTCGAGGCCACTCGGGGTTTTAGGAGACTTTGAAGTCCAAGTAAGTGTCGAGGCCACTCGGGGTTTCAGGAGACGTTGAAGTCTAAGTAAGTGTCGAGGCCACTCGGGGTTTCAAGGGACTTTGAAGTCCAAGTAAGGGACTTTGAAGTCCAAGTAAGGGACTTTGAAGTCCAAGTAAGGGACTTTGAAGTCCAAGTAAGTGTCGAGGCCACTCGGGGTTTTCAGGGGACTTTGAAGTCCCAGTAAGTGCTGAGGCCACTCGGGGTTTCAAGGGACTTTGAAGCCCAAGTAAGTGTCGAGTGTCGAGGCCACTCGGGGTTTCAGGAGACTTTGAAGTCCAAGTAAGTGTCGAGGCCACTCGGGGTTTCAGGAGACTTTGAAGTCCAAGTAAGTGTCGAGGCCACTCGGGGTTTCAGGAGACTTTGAAGTCCAAGTAAGTGTCGAGGCCACTCGGGGTTTCAGGAGACTTTGAAGTCCAAGTAAGTGTTGAGGCCACTCGGGGTTTCAAGAGACTTTGAAGTCCAAGTAAGTGTCGAGGTCGAGGCCACTCGGGGTTTAAAATAACTTTGAAGTCCAAGTAAGTGTCGAGGACACTCGGAGTTTCAGTTGACTTAGAAGTCCAAGTAAGTGTCGAGGCCACTCGGGGTTTCAGGAGACTTTGAAGTCCAAGTAAGTGTTGAGGCCACTCGGGGTTTCAAGAGACTTTGAAGTCCAAGTAAGTGTCGAGGCCACTCGGGGTTTCAGGGAACTTTGAAGTCCAATTAAGGGACTTTGAAGTCCAAGTAAGAGACTGAAGTCCAAGTAAGGGACTTTGAAGTTCAAGTAAATGTTGAGGCCACTCGGGGTTTCAGGGGACTTTGAAGTCCAAGTAAGTGTCGAGGCCACTCGGGGTTTCAAGGCACTTGGAAGTTTAACTTACTTTTAACTACCTATATTAAAAATCCCGTTTCCTTGAGATAGGCACAAATACCTATATTACGGTGCGGTACAAAAAAGTTGTATGCACAGATAAGTTGACGAATGACCAGTTAGGTTTTACTGTCCCGATATGAGTTAATCAGGATGGTGGTTTTTTAACATAATTATATACGACCACCATTTTCAGTGTGTGTGTTATCATGTGACTGATGTGACCACTATGTAACGGAATGGACCGGTTGTTCTACTAGTGGGACAAACGGGGTTGATTTTTTTTTTTACAGGAAAGAGTAGGTCATTGTTATTTTTAATGTCATGACCATTTACAAAATAAAATAAATAAAAACCAGTCGTCTATGTGTCAAAGAACACCAAAAAAATAATAATGTTTGCTCGTCACCCCTGCAGGTTCAGAAGCTCATCAAGGAACACAGCGTCCACATGACTGTCGACGGTAGAATATCTCTGGGTGCCGTCAACAAAGCCAACGTCAAGTATCTGGCCAAAGCCATTCATGCCGTCACCAAGGACTGAACCCGCGATCCTCGCATTGCAATCCTCGCATTTTTCCCACCTTCAGCACAAGATTTTTTATCTTTTGAAGGTGGGTATACCCTCATTGTTTGTAGAAGATGTTAATGTAAAAAATAAATAAATGGAAACAAAAAAAAAATTAGAGAGGCTAGGATTTCAGCCCACGCGAGCTCATAGACTGTGAGAGTAAAGTGACTCTTTAGTACCATTCTTGCAGGATAAACAGAGCATTGCTAATTGTATCATCAGGCTTGTACTCTTTAAAACTTTCTTCTTATTTCACTGTGCTTTTCCCAAACCTTTGGGGTCGGAAATATTCAACCTCTGCCTCGTGGTTGAAGTTACTGGAATTCCAATAGCTACTGGAATTCCAATAATTCCACATTTTACAGGTGGATGTCCTGACGCAAACCCTGTTAAAGGCGTCAACGATGTGTGTTATTATCTTTTGGCCTGACATGACCATATGTGTTCAATATCCACCACCGTGAAAAAGTTGCTTAACATGATATGACCCAAAAAGTATCCTGTAAGTTCTATGTTAAATAAGTACTTTATAAAACATTATCCTATCTTGTCAGAAAGAAATCAAATAGTGCAACAGATAATGAATTATGAAATTAGTATCTATTTGATTAAGTAAAAAAGGCGTAGTATCTTTTTAAAAGAATAAAAATAAAGGAAAAAGAAATTTATCCTCATCCATTTGTTTAGTCGACTACATTATAATGATAAATGGTAACCAGAACTGCTAGGTACTTAAAATTCGTATTCGGTTACTAAAAATAAAGTTTCAATAAAACTTCAGTATTAATTTGAGAATGAGAAACATGTATTTTTTCTTTATTATAACAATCTTAGATAGATAATGAATTAAAAATATTTATCGGTATTTGAACTGTAGGATTTTTCATTAACAAAAAAACTTTCAAAAAGTCTCAAATCGGTAATCCTCAATTTCAAAAAAGTCATATCTATATGTCTATATTAAAATTTAAAATTTGGAGTTCCTCGTGAACAGAAGTATAATATCTACAAAAGAAATACTTACATAATATAAGAGCTATTGATCTTCACAAAAGCCAAAAAATTGTCGGGCGGTGTACATACATTTTCAATCAGCATTTTGTAGATGTTGAGTGTGTAACATTTCTTACAAGTAATATAAGAGTCAACGGGTTGTAAAAAGTTTAGGTTATCAAAATTATTATGTGTGTTAATCACAATCATAATAGTGTTGTCACAATGATTCAAACCAACTTTACTAAAGTTTGCCACAGTTGTCACAATTATTCAAACCAACTTTACTAAAGTTTGCCACAGTTGTCACAATGATTCAAACCAACTTTACTAAAGTTTGCCACACCCGTCGTGATATGACCATGGCAGTTGAAAGCGACGTTAAACCCTAATTAAAAAAAAAAAAAGTTTGCCACAGTTGTCACAATTATTCAAACCAACGTTATTAAAGTTTGCCATGCTTGGGACACGAACCAGCGACCTCCAAGTTACGAGTCTTCTACCTCAACATTGAAGCTGCTGAGGGCCGTTTGTACAACAATTAACATCTTGAGATCAAAAATGGGTGGGTGGAGAAATCTCAGTTCTTCTTCTTTGGATTGTAGGTGGGCATGAACGGCAGGTAGGAGGTCCACTTCCATCTGAGAAGAAGAGAAATTAATATGGCGGTTTTTGTGAAAGAGTTTGGAAGCAATAATTATGTTTTTCAATGTGTTTTTCATCTTGGAATTTGAAAAAGTATGAGATAGGTGGTAGATATGTTGCATATCTTGTTCTGATGAAAAATAATAACGAAAAATAAAGTTTTATATCGTTTTTGATTTCAGCTTTGGCATGACAACTTCCCAATAGTTTTTTTTTTCATCTTAACTTCTCAGCTTTGCTATGACAACATTCTATCGATTTTGTTTGTATCATTTTGTTCGAGTTGCCATGGATACTAAACAACTTCCTATTATTTTGTTTGTATCATCTTCTCATAGTTGCCATGACAACTTGAATATAGTTTTGTATCATCTTACCTTCTCAGAGTTACCATGACAACTTGCAAACAGTTTGGATCATCTTACCTTCTCAGAGTTACCATGACAACTTGCAAATAGTTTTGTATCATCTTACTTTCTCAGAGTTACCATGACAACTTGCAAACAGTTTGGATCATCTTACCTTCTCAGCGTTGCCATGCCAACCGGGAAATCGAAAGTGTTGTACTCTCCATGCAGGGTGGGCTCTGACACCAGTTTCATCTGGTCTGCCCACGCGATGAGGCCTCGCTCTTCTGGCGTTCCTAAAATAAATAATAATTAAAAAAGTTATCATATTTGTGTTAATCACTTTCGTGATATCACAACTACTCAAACTCGCTTTACTAAATCTACGCTGAAACCGGGACTTCAACCACCGACCTCCAGGTTACAAGTCCGCCGCCTTATCGATCAAGCTACTGAGGTTGGAGGCACAATTATACTAAAGGTACCTATCAACTTAATATATTTTATATCACAAAGACTTCGTTCATCACAAAAAGAATACTATAACCTCCACACTAAAATTCACAACCAGCCCAAACGGTATTAAAATATCAATGAGAATAATTGACAATGTTGCCTGGAATACTATGATGAAAATAATGTTACATAAAATCCAAAAGTCGAACCATAGACTTCTAGATTACACGTTTGCTACCTTAGTAACGGAGAATTGTTTCTTTTACTACCTCTTCTTTTTATAAAAAAGTCATACCTCGTGAGGAGAAATGAGTACCTGCCTTAATGTTAGCAGCGACCAGTGGCGGAATTATAGACAAAAATAAGATATTAGGATATTAAAGATACGGAATAGTCCTATAATTCTGCGCTACTCACTAAAATTGTGATATAATAACACAAAGAAACACATTTATTTATTAAGGTAAGTGAAATAACAAGTGGTTCACGAGATAGTCTGGTAATCCAGGTAGTGTAGGTACTAGGTATCCGTGATAACACAAAGAAAAACATTATAATAAAAAAAGGTATTTGTGACCCGGAACCGTTTTAGCATTACTTCAGGGCACTTTAACACGTTGATCGCCACGTCAGGTGAATTCACCTGACACTAACCTTTCCCAGCTGGCCCCGTCAGGCATATTCACCTGACGGGTAGTTGTTCACTTTTTCTCTATGTCAGTCGAATATCCCTGATACTACATTTGTTTTTACATTACAATTGAGTTCTTGGGCCTGTGGGGAACAATTATCGCTTTTCAATGTCGAAAAAAGTTAAAATTTTACCAAAATATGACATGATTATCTCGTACGACCCCGTCAGGTGAATTCACTTGACATTGGAGTACCTATCATTTGGGCCCCTGAGGAAATGTAACTCTATAGCGTTGGCGATCAACGTGTTAACTCTTTACACATTATTTTATTACCTGGAATTAGGTTATCCAAAGCACACCCCAACACTCCTCCCACTAGAATACTGGTGCTGAACAGAACTGTTAGAATGCTGTCTAGAATATCTGATCCAGTCCTTATGGCGTCAGCATTGTGCACCATCCATTTAGGTAGCACCTGAAATCCAAATCAATCAGCAAACATTAATTATGTCCAATATTAATAGATCATTTAATAATAATAGGTAATAAAAACGTTAGTTTGGTGATCCAGATAGCGTAGAGATCCGTTGGTTCGAATTCCACCCAGTGCATGAATTTTTCCTCATTATTTTGAGTTTGTGACCACATAATAGTAAGACTCTGAGGGTCGGTAGAAAATGCTTAAGCATTAACCTCGCTTGGTGGTTACCTTCCACTAAAGAGTATTATTATTATAAATATAAACAATAATAATCATAAATACTGTTCACGCCATGTGACTAGAGTTTGAATTGCCTCCAAACTTTCCCCGCGCATCGATCTCTACGCCCCTAACTGTTAGAGATAACACTTCGATATCAGATGATAGGCATATCATATGTTCTTACAAAGAAAGCCAGAGATTCGGTACGATAGATTGGGAACGACGATGCCTCGTTCAGATTGTAACAACCAGTGGTCAGGCAGGGTACGTCTTCGCTCCTTCCTCAATCTACCCCCTTTGATCCACTTCTAAAGGCGTACGTAAGTACTTGGTACAAGTACTCAAGGTAAGACGGTCCAATCTCATTTCGTAGTAGTAGATTATTTCTTCCTTTTATCTTTCCGTGTAAATTTAATATTCTTTAATACTAAATACACCTTTCGTAGTAGCGTTATTGAACCAGCGGCCTTTTCTTCGTTAAACCCCAGTAACTGGGAAACTTCAAAGCCCCAGTTACTACATTAATTCAAATACAAATAATAATAATCATAAATATATAAAAAATAATAGGTAATCATAAACTCTTACCAAAGAGAAGAACATGGAGAATCCAATAATGTACAAGTTCCGGGAGGAGTTCAGATCCACGTACTGCAAAGCGGACAGACCTGAAAATGAAAAGGGTTAAAACTAATAATAATAATATAATAATATCGCCTTATTTATACTACCCCATTAAGACTACTAAAGTCCCATTATTCCAGCAGTAAGCCTTAGACATATTATTATGTGGTAAAAATCCCAAATGGGAGGATAACTTGGTCATAATATCCCGGTTGGGTTTCGAACCCACGACCTCTGAAAACTCTGGATTCACAGAGTGCCGCCTTTACCACTGAGCTACCGGGACAGACTAGAGTTAGGAATTATTTTGACATCATGGTAGGTATTGTGAAACTTCAGAGGCAAGATTTGTGTTTCAAAACGAAGATGTTCAATACCAGAGGTGGCAGCCTGTGGAAGTGCCGAAAGCATTATTCTGGTAAATTTGAAGCTTTTCCCAGTTTGACCAACTAAAAAAACGAGTACAAAGTACAAAATAAATAGGTAATTTGTGAAATCTTCACTGCGAAAACACACGGTCTTTAAACTCTTAGTTTGTTATAAACCATGTAGTAAAATACATCTAGGTATAAAAGTTTGTTAATAAAAAAAAAAACTGTAAGAGTTTTTTTTTATAAGACCCCCCGTATTTATGAACAGCGAATTTTGTCGGAGCATTGTCTCAAGCAAGGTATTGGCCAATAATATTAAAGGAAATCATGCTTCAGACCATGCTCAAACGGCATTTTCTGTTCATAAATACGGCTGTTAGTTAATGGCATTTTGTACAATGCATAACTCACCGAACGCAGCGATCATGCCGAACATAACACAGAAGATGCCCCCCACCACTGGCTCAGGGATGATGATGAAAGCTGCCCCAAACTTGTTGACCACGCCCTGGAGGAGCATGAGACCACAGGCGAACTGAATGACGCGTCGACTACCCACCTGCAGGTCAAATGAGAATTTATTAGAAGGCCGACCGTCGTCAAAACGGAAAAAGATGTAGGAAACGATGATTATTAGTAATAATAATATAATAATAAAGCTTTTTCTTTGTGTTATTATGTCACAATTTTAGTGGGTAGCGCAGAATCATAGGACTTTACCACTTTAATTTACAATATCTTGTATTTTCTGCCTATGATTCTGCCACTGGTCGCTGCTTCACATCAAAGCAGCTACTCATTTTTCCTCACGAGGTATGAGTGGACCCTGAACATCCAAGTACAGAGCAGAAAAATTCCTACACCGCTCGGGATCGAACCCAGGTCACCATGCGTGCAATGCCGAGCGCGCTAACTCACTCTGCCACAGTGAATACTGATTATTAGTAATATAATAATAATAATGCTTTTTCTTTGTGTTATTATGTCACAATTTTAGTGGGTAGCGCAGAATCATAGGACTTTACCACTTTAATTTACAATATCTTGTATTATTTTTTTTGCCTAAGATTCTGCCACTGGTCGCTGCTTCACATTAAAGCAGCTACTCATTTTTCCTCACGAGGTATGAGTGGACCCCGAACATCCAAGTACAAAGTAGAAAAAATCCTCCCCCGCTGGGAATCGAACCCAGGTCACCATGTGTGCAATGCCTAGCGCGCTAACTCGCTCTGCCACAGTGACTACTTTATTAGTATTTATCATTTTTTTAATTTTTTTATTCTATTACCACATAATATAACCATATAAGCTCGTAGTCCAGAGATCCTGAACTCAATTCCCGGCCGGAGCAGAATTTTCACACAGAAAATTCTGTTCCCTCCGTACAAGTGAGGCTAGCATTTCCGGCCCTACCCAGGCTGGGTGAGGTTAATGTGGGTAGCTGGTACGATTCCCAGCGAATGGAGGGTAAAACCCCAGCCCTAATCCAGGACGTTAAATCAAATAAAATCGTTGGCGTTAAGAAGGGCATCCAGCCTTAAAAAATGTGCCAAAATCAACCAACCTCAACCATGAGGTTGAACAACGTCGACCTTGCTCAATCGGGATAAGACAAAGTAAAAGATAGGTGGTATAAAAAGCTTTGAGCATTGATGTTATGAAATACTATTAATTATTATCAAGAACATTACAATTCACGGTAAAGTAATTTACCTTGAATTAGAATTTGTATGCACGCCTGCAAATGATGTAGTTATGCAATGTACAATGCATTCGAGTTGATATTTTTTCTAACGCTGTCGTTGCTTTTAATTGCATGGTCATATAACGACGCGGGTTTTACCATCGATTAGCTGGAAATTAACTACACAGCTGCTCAAATTAACCTCACCCAGCCTGAGTGGGGACGGGAACAGCGAGCATCGCGAGCATTCGTTATTAAATGGTCACCCATGCAAGTCCTAACCTCGCTGGACATTGCTTGATTTCAGTGACAGAACTTGCGTGCAACGGATCTTGGAAATACCAGGATTGTTTAATTTATAAATTATTTATAAATTATTATTATTATTTTACACTTTATTAATAAAGACATAATAGGTATATAATTATACAACATAGATAATTACAAATTAATATACAATATAAGAGAAAAAAAATGAAGAAAAAATAAATAAATATATACATATGTCCTAACTAAAAGGTGGGGTTATTGCCTTTGGTAATCTCTTCCATTCAACCCTTATTCATCGATGAAGAAAAAAATAAAAATATATACATATGTCCTAACTAAAAGGCGGGGTTACTGCCTTTGACAATCTCTTCCATCCAACCCTTATTCATCGACGCTAGCTAATCATCACCTTAGTGACTCCGATGGCGCCCACATTCTCTCCGAACGTGTTGGTCCCGTTGCCACTGCCCCACAGGCCGGCGAGCATGGTGCCCAGCCCCTCAATGGCTATGCCCCTGTTGATTGCGTGGACGGGGGGCGGGGGGGCGCCACACATCTTGGAGGTGGTGGGGTAGTAGCTGATAGACTCGACGGTGCAAGCCAGCACGCCCGCCAGCATGCCCAGCACACCCGAGAGACTCACTGTGGGCGTGCCCCACTGACCTGCAATCAGAAGATTTTTTTTGTATTTGTTTTACTTTTTTGTATTTATTTTTGTATTAATTCGTATACTTATTAAACCAATAAATTGTTGAGACAGCTAGCAAAAAGAGATCCTATGTAGGCAGTATAAATAAATTATTTGTAATTTTAATTTCCGGGAAGTTAGCTTGCTTGGTCTAAATGTGGGGAAAACGTCATTGAAGAAAATCAAAGGGGAGGCATACTATGGGATGGGCAGGCTACAACACAGACCACAAGCGTATACAGTAGCTCCTGTTTCATGGCTACGAAATAAAAACGGCTATAAAACACTCATCTTGAAAAAGAAAGGAAAAAAAGTCCCTATACTCTCACTATCTTTACAATGTCTCAACTATTATTGACATCCCTCCTTCCTAACGTCAACCCTGTCCGTGGTGCCAATGATTTGTGTTATTGTCTTCTGGCCTCACAAGCGTCTACTCCTGTTTCATGGCTACGAAATAAAAACGGCTGTGAAACACTTATCTTTAAAAAAAGTAAAAAAAATGTGCCGAGGAATAATATCGGCATCACCAGGGTTTGAAGTTTGAACCCACCTAGTTCTGTGTATACAATAGCCTCGCTGAACGTTGCTTAGCTTCAGCGATTTAACGAGAACTGATGGTCCTCGGTTCAGAGAGCACTCTCTGAATCCCCTACTCACCAGGATAAGGGACGCGGAACCAGGATGAGTCCTCCAGAATCCTGAGCTTCACATCTGTCCTCGCCGCATGTCCCTTGGGTAGCACATCCATGTAAGTCAGGACCCCACACACGCCCCACATGATCATGATGGTGAGAAGTACCTGAATAAATAATAATAATATGAAAAAGTGAGAGTGATCTCCATTGTACTGTCCAGGCGCGGCCGGTGAGAAAATGATTTGGGGGTACTGCCACATAAACCGGACTAAAATTAGACTCGTTTTTTCAGTATCTAAAGAGTTTGAGTTTGTTTACCATGCCAATCATAAACATTTATTATGTATTGATTAATATAGAAATGTGTGATACTTTTCATTATGTACGAGGTAAGACTTGAGGAAATCCTCTCTTTTGCTTTTGTGTCTGGGGGTGCTGCACTTGCTGCAGTTCCGCAGCTCCTTAGCACCGGCTGCGCCTGGTACTGTCAAACATGGAAGTGATACCCAAAAAAATTCTTCAAATCTCTTCAAGAACTGGGAATAAAACCATAACACTTTCAACGCCAAAACAGACACGCCACATTGACACCATTGGTCACATCAATTGATGGCGTTTTGGCTCCTTAGTTCAATTCCTTCATCTGTACACTGAGTGTAAATACATCGCACCCTCAGAATTAGATGGTGATATGTCAAAAATCATGAATTTTTTTTTATTACTTTATCGAAATAAGCGAAACGAGACCTTTCGTTTGGTATAAGAATTATAATTCTAGCTCTTACCGTTCCCGAGATATCGCTAGTGTTGTTTATTGATTATGTCGAAAAAGTGGAGGGAGGTTGGAACAAGATGGTATTATGATCAGTTGTTACCAAGAGCTCCTTGAATCGAGACGTACAGTTCTTGGAATATAGTGATATTTGCGTAATTTTTGATTTATCACTCTCTTTATTAAATTTTATTTTCAGTAATTGACATAAAAGCTGAATTGTGCATGATTTTTTTTGAAATATCACTCTCTTTGTCGAACATTTTTTTTGTGTTTTGTCAAGGTAGAAATTACTAATACAAAAGATTATGTTATATTACTTTCTTTTATAAATTATTATTATTTTTTTGGACTTAAAAATAATCTGGCCCGGTATTTTCGATACACACTTGAGAGCAATAAATTCGGGACAGGACATTTCACCGTTTCAGTTGGTCCTGGTCAATTTGTGTGGCATGAAGTTGCTAAAGTATGCATATATTTGAAAAGCTTGTACTCATACCTTTCAGAAAATACACAATGTGTCTGGGTTATGTACTATGCAACAATGATAATGGCCACTTTCCAGAAACACCTCATTTTGTTGATGCAACACTATGACCCAGACAGCACAGTCAACTGGATGTATACCATATTGTTAGGTGGAAAAAGTCTACTTGCCCACCTGGAAATCAACTGGAGATTTCCACCTTCCACCTGACCTCCACCTGGAAATCAACTGGAAATGAACTGGAAAGTAACCCAACTTTTAACTGGAAGTCAGTTGCCCAAAGTCAACTGGATTTGTTCCACTTATTTCCAGCTACTTGTAGCGCTCTCTAGTGGATGGGTAGTAACTCACTACCACAATGTTGACATACCTATTTACCTATACTGTACATTATACTACATAATAATCAAATGCTACGCTCTTGGTTTTGAGGTTGTGGGTTCGAATCCCATTATATGCATTTTTTTTTTTTTTTTTTCCAAATAATAATAGTAATAAAAATACTAGAAACAAATGTATATTAGGCATAAATTCAATTTCAGTTATTTAATTTAGAGGCCATACATTCAAATCTCATGAAGAATATTTTTTTTGTATAAAAATAAAGTAATAAATTTTAAATAGGTTTTTTTAACACGTACACACACACAATTTTGAGTATATTTTTTTTCATATATAAATTTGGAAAGAAAAAGAAAATAACTACTCTGTTTTAAACAACACAATTCAAATAAGACTCTTTAACATTATTATATTTTTACAATAAGAGTGTTTATTATTAAAAAAATTGTCCCAAAAGTGTAAAATGCACTATCAAATTTCCACCATGTCACAAGACCTTGTACCAATGTATCACAAGTATTTCTAAGTAGGTATAATCTCTATATATAAAACTCAAAGTTATGCATGTCTGGCTGACTATGTCCTCTTGGGGTTACAATACCAAACGGTACTCTCACTGAGAGTTCCCCCCCCCTAAGCCACCTTCAACATACTAGAAAATTATCAAAATTAAAATATCTAATACAATTTTCAAGTGCACTGGTAATCAAGTGGTTAATGCGCTAGTCAGATAATCAACCTAGCATAGGGTTCCGTTGTTTCAATTTTTTCCTCATTATGGTTGTGACCACATAATAATAAGACTCTGAGGGTTAGGTGGTAGAAAATGCTTTGAGCATAACCTTTAACCTTACCTGGTAGTTACCTTCCAGTTAAAAGTGTTATTATTATTTTTATTGGGACACCGGCCATGAGAAAAAACCTTAATGGTGACAAAATGCCAGGTTTTAGCTAGTATAGAAATAAAATAATGATATCCAATTATAAAATATGCTCATAACATGTACATAATCACAATAAAATAATAATACTATGTAAATTAAAATATATTTCTTTTGAGAAACCAAAAATAACAAAGAAATAAACTAATAGCCAGCAGAAAATGAAGATGGGGCATGGAATACACCAGTTTTCATGAAATTGCAAAAGTTAAGCAATGTCTAACGGGGTTGAACATGGATTAGTGAATGTTATTATGTATTTGTAATCCTTCATGACAATTTATATACTGCTGTGGCTAATTAGAATTGCTGGGTTGTTTGCTTTGAGAATTATTACCAAAAAACATTGTTATACTTAAATTAAAACAAAATTGACTTGTTAAGACTAGTGAAATTATAAAACACAATAGTGTGGAACACTTTTTTTAAATAGATATAAAATTAACTCAAAATTTAAGGGCCTTCATAGTAATAAGGTGGTAGAGAGAGCACAATAGTTATTATTGTTATTATGAACAGTGCACAGTAAATTGGCCAAATAATTTTAAATCAAGAAATCAGGAAGCATGTCACAAAGTAAACATCATTTTTTAGTGTGGCAGAACCACCTATCAGTGAAATATTCATTTTATAATGAATATTTATATTTTATAAAGTATTGTATATCTAAATAAAATCCACAGAGTGAAAAATTTCACTATCTAGCACTATGCATTCAGCTGTTTCTTTGCTTGAACCAGAACCTTTTTTTAGCCAACCTATGGTCAAGAGATCTTGAGCATAAAAAATTCTGTTTCCCTTAACACATGAGACTAGCATTCATGGTCCTGCTTTGGCTTGGCTAGGCTAGGTGAGATTAATATGGGTAGCTGGTATGATTCCAAGTGAACTGAAGGTGTTAATCCCACTGAAGGTCCAGGAACAGCAGAGTGCAGAAAGTTCATTAGGGTCCAAGTGGATGTCTCTAGAAATGGATGGTTATTGTCAGATGAAAAAGGTGATCCAGTATTAACTGCTTCTTGTCCTCTCCTTTCCTTCTGTCACGATTTAGACAAACTTAAGAACTATTTTTTGAAACATCTCGAAAGCAAATTTGGAGTTCAGAAATGACAAAGTAAACACTTTCATAGTTATAAAAAAGATGTTCAAAACTAATTAAAATATTATTTGTATTTAAAATATGTTCAAATAAATGAAATATCTATTATTTAAGAGAATTATTAATTATTTAAAACAATTCACAATTTGTCACAAAAATATCACAATTTCTGAATTTCCTTCAACAAAGGACGAGTTTTATCTAAACACTATTCCAGTAGTTATAAAAAAAACGAAGTGTCTAGAAGCCCGCCGATTGAAACTGAGGTTGACCGCGTATTCTAGCAACGGCCTATAAAAAAGATCAAAACTAATTAAAATGATATTTTAAAATTTTAAATTTTTAAATTGTATTTAAAAATGTTCAAAACTAAATGAAATACATATTTAAAAGAATTATTAATTATTTAAAACAATTTACAATCACCATATCACCAATATCACAATGATTCTGAAATTACGAAAGATCAAAGATGGCGTCTTCAACAAAGGACGCGTTTTATGTAAACTGGAAAAATGTGGAGCATCTCCAGCTGACTGGTCAACTGACTAAATTCTATTTATGTCCTAGCTGGAGAGATTCGTTATACTTCCAGCTGACTGCCCAGGTGACTGAGTCTAGATGGATTTTTGTTGGAAATATCCAGGTGGCTGGTCAACTGATTTAATCCATAATGGAAAAATCCAGCTGTCGGGACAGCTGGAGGTCCAGTCGACTTTATACACCTGGATATTTCCACCTTAAATCCAGACTGGAAGTCACCTGCCGTGCTGTCTGGGGAGGAAGGAAATTCAGTTGAATTTTTCTTTTCATCATGGGGACATCGCACTCCATGGCTGTGAAAGTGGTTTTACTTGTGAGTCAAGGTGTTAAGCAAAGAAATGTTGCTAACCCTTTAAATACCGAATTATGAAAGAACAAAACAGGATTTTTTTTAAGTACATTTTTTTCTTTATTTATCATTCAAAAATAGGTTTCTAAAAAAAAAATGGTGAAAAAGTCAATTCGGGGGTGGGGTCGAAAAATGTAAACTGTGGTTTACAATGGTAACGAAAGGTATAAGAGTTAACTAATAATAATGTCAATATTTTTGTAATAATGAAATTCAAATCATCACTTCTAACGTCGGTGGCAATCCACGAAACAGTTTTTGTTCTTTGTGAAGCAAAAGTTGAGATCACACTTCTCACAATTAACGGTAGTTACTCCAACTGTGCACACCTTGCATCTCTTCTGAGGCCCATACCTTGGCCAATGGGCGACTTGATCATATCGCTGCTCTTCGGCAGCCAAGTGTCGGTCGTGAACTGATAGAACAGCAGGCTGTACAGGTTCTGCAAGAGATGGGCGGCCTCTGCCTCTAGGCTGCGGCCTAGAAATGAGAGATTTTGCGATTGAAGATCGAAAGCGGAGCAATGGTAATGCTTTTACCCCCAGCTGTCTCCAGTCCTCTCTATAGATGATCCAGGAGTTAACTATTGCCACTCTAATGACATAATATCAGAAATAAAAGCTTGAGCCAGTCTTATCTCATCTTCATCTTCCTCTGCAAACTCATCACATGATTGGTTTCCATCGATTGCATTTACATCATTCAGCAGGTCCAATATCTCATTATCTGTCAACTTTTTCTTCTTCTCTCTCTCTTTTTCTTTGTTGGCAGTTTCTCCATGTTTAATTTCTACTGTGAACATAAATTAATTAAAATTTAATAAATGGTATGCAGAAATAACGTTCTACAACTAGATATTGGGCTGGTAATGCCTAAAAATTGAACTGATGCAAATAATGCACTGAAACATGTAAAGAATTTACATCAAATTTTTTCAACTTATCATACCTTTCGTTACCACTGTAAACTCCAGGTTACATTCCTAGATTGACGATTGTTACCAAACTAAAAAAGGAAAACTATCTTATTCATAGCAAATCAAAAGAAAACAAGATAAACTTACCTTTAAAAAAATACAGAACCACTTGGTTAACAAAAAGGCATCCAAAACTTTAGTTAAATTCACTGTTTTCGACAAAATTGTACAGCCATCTGTTTTCCGTCTCAAAATCACTGATTTGAAAAGTTAGAGACAAAAGTAAACAATGAAATTATGCGGAACGTGCTCAGAACATGTTGAGAAATAAATCCGCTAGGTTGCGGCATCGATATGATGCCTGGCACCTCCAAAATCTCCGAGTAAACTTCGATGTAAACTACAGTTTACATTGGTTGTTCAAGGGCTAAGGAGCTAAATTTGTCGAAGTCTAAGGTGAAATTTTTTTACCAAAGGTATCGGTAGACAGGTAGCTATGATCAGAGACCAGGATCTGCCAGACCAAAGAAGACAACTGCCCAGGAGGACCGATTTGCTGTCATGACAAGCTTAAGAAATCGAGACATGTCTGGTGTTGAGGTCCAACAGCAGCTTGTTATGGCCACTGGTGTTGATGTCAGCCCTTGGACAGTAAGGAGACGCTTGAAAGAGAAAGGTCTCATACCAAGAAGAAAAGCTACGGGACCCAAACTCAACAGACAACACCGACAACGTCATTTACAATTTGCCCTTGAACACGCTGATTGAGGAAATGGGGAATGGGGGCATGTTCTGTCCACGGATGAGAGCCGACCCTGCTTGTTCTTCAATGACAGACGTAAAAGGGTGTATAGAAGACCAGGTGAACGGTATAATCAATGTTATATTCAAGAAACTGTGAGTTTTGGTTTAGGATCTTGTATCTTCTGGGGTGGAATCTCTATGGAAACTAAAACAGAGCTCGTTATCATCTATTGTTCAGGACAAGGAGGTAACCTAACTGCAGAGAGGTATGTCACTGACATCATTGAAGATCATGTTGTCCCTTATGCAGGTTTTGTGGGTGATGGATTCGTGTTAATGCAAGACAATGCCCGACCTCGTACAGCACGTATTGTAAGTGACTTTCTCCAAGAGGCCGGTATTCGAACCCTCAACTGGCCAGCCAACAGTCCTGATCTTAATCTTATTAAACACCTCTGGGACGAGCTTAAAAGACGTGTCCATGCTCGAAACCCGCCCCCAATGAACCACAGGGACCTGAAACAGGCGCTTTATGAGGAGTGGGAGATTATCCCTCAAGAAACGGCTGCCAACCTAATCAAGTCCATGAGAAATCGATTGCAGGTTGTCATACAAGCTCGAGGGGGTAATACCAGATACTAAGAGGTAAGTAACAGCCAAATTTCCATGAAGACTTCGAAGAAATAACACAAAAAACACCGATATCATTTGCAGTGTTTTCATGCTCTTTAGACCTTTTTTTGTTAATTGACTTATTATATTAAAAAACATGCTCACAATGAAAAAAAGTATACACCGTCTTAAAACCAACAAAATTTTCTTTCTTGGGTTACTTCACACTTGAAAATCCAATGTAAAATAATAATTATAAAAATCAAAAACTTTGAGAAAGTTACTGTCCCGAATTTATTGCTCTCAAACAATTTTTTGAAATTCATAATTATTTGTTTTTAGTTATTTCTTTTTAGAAACTTTGAGATTAAGTCTCAAGAAACAGTAAAGTTTATACTCACACTAGCCGTTTGCCCGTGCTTTGCAACGGGACTAAATCTCAAATTTACTAAGGCATGGCCGTACTGCTGGACAGCAATGCCTTTTTGAACTTTTTATAATTTTTCTAGACAAAGCGATAATGGTTTTGGGGGGGTCAATTCTGAGACATTTTTCGCTATCTCTTACCGTTTTGGCTAAACAACTCCGGACAAACAAACAAACAAACAAACAAACAAACATAGGTAGGTAGTCCCTTTTTCTGTTTTATATATAGAGATTGTCTTGTTTTCTACCTTTTACTGCTTAGCAGTGAAACAATTGGGTATTTTACATTTCACTTTTTTAAACTGAATGAGTTTTCTTTTTTTTCTGACTTAATACCAAAAGCATAGATTTTAATGTACCTCCAGTTTCAAATTGTCTTTTATTCTTCGATTCATATGGTAATATAGTGCTATAAAACTAAATTATCAAGGTACTATCATTTCAAAATTGTAAATAGATGGTGCTATCTCGAATTTTTTTCGAGATAATACCCACTTTTGTTCACTTCTCATGGAAGAAAAGGTAATATAATACGATATCACCTTATTAAAAATTGATTTTTTTCTAGAAAAAAGGCAAAATCATATAATGAAGTTTTAAGTCAAAATGCCTTTTTTTCGAACGGTTACAAAGGTAAGTTCTTTTGAAGAAAAATACATTTTTTTTACGTAGAACTATAGAAAAGAACATGCTCAACTTAAAAACATATAAATCAAAACAGTAGCTTTTATTGTATTAATACAGCGATAAGTCAAACTTTCTTTTGCGATTTCCCAAAAGTTGGTGTTTTTGACATATCACCATCTAATTCTGAGGGTGCGATTGATAAATACACCAATATTAAAAATAAATTAAATAACGACTTACCGGGAATAGTTTGAACAGATTGAACCAGACAATTTTGAATCCTCCCTCTTTGGTGTAGTTGAGCCCAGGCACCTTTACTTCAGTCAGACACTGGGAGAACACGGTCAGCATCACAATGGTACTGAAGAGGACAATCAATAAATACCATTAGTATGGGCTGCATATTATATTACTCTTTATTAGGTAAAGACAAAATACAATATTTACACTACAATACAATGAAATTATAAAGAAAAAAATAAATAGATTGAACAAAGAAACAAGAACACAAAAGAGAATAAAGCTAATGTCCTACCTATACGGTGGGGTTATTGTCTGTGGCAATCTCTTCCAATTGTTTCCCACTATCTAATTTAATATTGCCTGTGGCATATTCACTAACATGTAGTCACTGTGGCAGAGCGAGTTAGCGCGCTAGGCATGGCACACATGGTGACCTGGGTTCGATTCCCAGCGGGGGAGGATTTTTTCTGCTCTGTACTTGGATGTTCGGGGTCCACTCATACCTCGTGAGGAAAAATGAGTAGCTGCTTTAATGTGAAGCAGCGACCAGTGGCAGAATCTTAGGCAAAAAATAATAAAGATATTGTAAATTAGCGTGGTAAAGTCCTATGATTCTGCGCTACCCACTAAAATTGTGACATAATAACACAAAGAAAAAGCATTATTATTATATTATTATATTCACTAACATACTGATGAAACACAGCCATTAGCCATTTGATTGTGTATAAAGTTGATTGATTAAATCTGTTCATTAGCAACTATGCACTTGGACCTTAATGGATGCTCTCCCCCAGATGCATAGTTTTTATTATAATTATCTGTCCTGGTTGCAGGATTTTCAATGAAACCCTTACAATTAACACTGCGGCCTAATTAGATCTTTTGTGACCAGTTGATTCAATTCGGTTTTAACGTCCTCATTTGAGATAGATAGTCAGGACGGGGGTTTTACCCTCCATGCGCTGGGAATCGTACCAGATACCCACATTAACCTCACCCAGCCTGGGTATGGCCGGAAATGCCAGCCTCACGCGTTTGGAGGGGACAGAATTTTCTTCGAAAAGTCTGCCCCAACCGGGAATCGAACTCGAGACCTCTGGACTATGGGCAGTAGTCATAACCGTTACACCACGGAGGCCAGATGCTTAGTTACTAATGGAGGAATTTTATCACGAAAATAATAGTCACATTTATACGCAATCAAATGGATAATGGACAATCAAGTGCAAGCTTAATCAAGTGCAAGTTTTGTTCTATGCATATTTACTAAATGGTCACAATAATACACAATCAAATAGATAGTGGGAAACTGAGTACAAGTTTATTTTTTTCCACAAGCAACTATAACACTTGTTTTTTGTATGAAAATACAAATGTAGCCAAACATTCAATTTTCTTTTTCTTCCTTAAAGTTAGATTTTGCGATTTATTAACAGTGTCGGTGCGAACGACCGGAGCGTAGGTGGAGATAAATAAATAACCTAATTGAAGAAGAAAAAACAACAACAATAACAACAAGAGATGGGTGGCAGAATTTGCCGCAGGCAATAATCATTATTACATTATAGGTACGCCTCTTTGTGGTTCACCTGGTTCAACCTGGGCAACACATTCACATGCGGCTAAAGTACTGACAATTTTGGCGATCAGACAATCACTGCCATCAGATTTCCTGATCAAGTTTATTACATATGTCTTCTCACTTTGACATGTGCAACAAAGCCATACGATAATTAATTAATTTTAGGATAAAGAAAGTAAAAAATCAAAAAAAAGCCAGTCACTTTACCTAATAGAGATGCCCCAATGTTTGCTGGCTGCCTCCGCTGCATTCTCAAAGAGTGAGAGTCCCACCAGACTCACCGTGGGGACGATGGTCAGTGGTGTGACATACTTGAGAAGCACCCCCACCACACCTGTAAGAAGAGCGCACGGTCAACTCAGTGGTAAGATATTTGCTTGCCATTCGGAAGGTTCCGGATTCGAACACCAAAGCCGACGAAAAAATTGTATTTAAAATTTGATTTGTATTCAAAATTTGACAGTTGTTTGTAAGGGATACCTTCCGGTGCACTCGTGCTGTACCTAAATGGGAAGTATTGTGTCACTTTTCGCCCATCAGAGTGGAGGCATACTACGGGATGGGCAGGCTACAACACAGACCACTACCCTAGTTTTTAGCGGGTTGAGCCGCCAAGAATGGTGCCACAGAAGGGTGAAACACCATACCCTGAGCCGTGCGACTCCAGCATATCCCCCATATCTTACTGGGGTTGGATCAAAAAGATTTTCCCCATCATTAAAAAGACCACTTCAGCAAACACTTACCACACACCCCAGCGAGCAGTTACCACACACCCAAGCAAATACTTACCATAAATTTATCAAACACCCTAGCAAACACTTACTATAAACTTATCAAACACCCAACAAACACTTGCCAAAAACTTATCAAACACTCTAGCAAACACTTACCAAATACCCCAGCAAACACTTACCATAAACTTATCAAACACCCCAGCAAGCACTTACCATAAACTTATCAAAGACCCAAGCAAACACTTAACAAACACCCTAGCAAGCACTTACCAAACACCCCAGCAAGCACTTACCAAACACCCAAGCAAATACTTACCATAAACTCATCAAACACCCCAGCAAACACTGATAACACCTCAGCAAGCACTTACCACACACCCAAGCAAACACTTACCATTAACTTATCAAACACCCCAGCAAGCCCGTACCACAAACTTACCATTACCATAAACTTATCAAACACCCCAGCAAGCACTTACCATAAACTTGTCAAACACAGTAGTCTATGTGGCAGAGTGAGTTAGCGCGCTAGGCATTGCACACATGGTGACCTGGGTTCGATTATTATTATATCAAACACCCTATCAATCACTTACCAAACACTCCAATGAACACCTGGACCAGGGCAGACACAGCGATGGCCCCCGAGAGTTCCCTCATCCGCACTTGCCACAGTTCCGTCCTCTCCCCACTCGTCATGTTACTGATGACGTCATCAGCGGGACACTGCCACTGGGGGAGGTGAAGGATAGCCAGGGTGGGGACCAGGAAGGAGATGGTGCCTCCTTGCACGATGGGGAGTCTGGGGGGGAAAGAGGGGTTCATTAGCAAAACGAAAATAAAAAAGATTGCCATAGGCAATAATCCCGCCCTTTAGTTGGGACATATGTATGTTTGTATATATTTTGTTTATTTTTTTCTTGTTTATATTATTAATATTGTCAATTTTATATTTAATTTTTACCATTATTTGTCTGTATATATGTTCTACTAATAAAGAGTTTCTAAATAAATAAATAGTACCTTACGTCCTTACACTGGTTTAGCAGGTGCTTGTCCCGGTAGCTCAGTGGTAAAGGCGGCACTCTGTGAATCCAGAGGCTCCAGAGGTCGTGGGTTCGAAACCTAGCTAGGACATGACAAGTTATCCTCCCATTCGGGATTTTTACCACATAATAATACGTCTTAGACTTACTGCTGGAATAATGGGGCTTAATAGTCCTAATCGAGCAGTATAAATAAGGCGATATTATTATAAAAAAATTAATTTCCGAGAATATCTAATTAAGTCTGTCCTAGGAGCTTAGTGGTCAAGGTAGCAGTCTGGTAATCCAGAGGTCGCGGGTTCAAAACCAAGCCGGGACATGACAAGTTATCTTTCGGATTTGACTACTTAATAATACTACATCTTGACTAGCTTACTGCTGGAAATAATGGAACTCATTAATCCCAATGGGGCAACATAAATAAGGCAATATTATGATATTATACTTTGAAAAAGAACATTATATAATTTATATTTTTTAATATTATATAATTAATTTGCAATACATCAATGACAATATTAGGGACTTATGTATGTAGCTCAAATATGTAGAGGTATCACATTATTTTGTGAAGCAATTTGATAACAATTTCGCGCCCTAGAGTCAAACTATCTTATCTTGGTGGTATTCTCCACTCTCGATACATGCAAGATAACAAGGAGATAGCAGGGGCTAGAACAAGACGAAATGTATTGACACAATGGGTCACTTTCACATTTTTTTTTTTTTTTGGCTCTTGAAATGCTCCAGAGTTCATATTAAGGATTTCCAAAAAAAATTCTATTGGAGCCCAGGAACCCCTTATTGAATTTTATACGTCTAACAGTGAAAAATTGAAAACCATTTCTTTTTTATCCTTTCTAAATACACGAAACGATTTCTGACGAAATTTTAAAAGGACTTTATTTGAGAGATAATGGTGTCCGAAGCCCAGAACACGATGAAATCCTTGGTAGAAAAAAAGTGTTATAGAAATGTATAAGAACGTGTAGAGTTGTAGACTGATGAATCCAACTTGGTAAATAGGTATGACGTCACAAATACGTATCAGCTTTTTTCCGATTCTGCAACTTTAAAAGGCTTTTTAAAGTCTTTAGCGTTCGTTTTTCGTGCTTGTGACGGCGAATATCGCATTTATACTATTATTTTTTAACATCTGACCTGGTTGCAGGGTTTTCAGTGAAACCCTTACAATTACCACTGCGACCTAGTTAGATCTATTGTGACCAGTTGATTTTATTTGGTTTTAACAACCTGATTGAGATAAATAGTCAGGACGGTGGTTTTACCCTCCATTCGCTGGGAATCGTACCAGCTACCCACCCAGCCTGGGTAGGGCCGGAAATGTCAGCCTCACGTGTTTGGAAGGAACAGAATTTCCTTCGAAAAGTTTACCCCAACCGGGGTTCAAACTTGGCATCTCTGGACTTCGGGTAGAAGTCTCAACCGTAAAGCCACGGAAGCTGGCTTTTATAAACTATAGACAGGCTTTTATACTTTTTTTTGGCTTTTATACTTTTTTTTACACTTAAAAAAAAATCCATTTGCAAGTGACCCATTCTGTAATACATTAAGGTTGACACATTTGGAATACTTCGAAGACATTATATCTTACGAGGTGTATAATCCCTAGAGCAAGGTAATTAACTTATTCAAAACAAACAAGACAATTAAAATATACGGGTACTTGGGTGCTATGATTTTAGATTAGATCTTCGCTTGTTCGAAGTGCCTGACAAGCACCTATTGATGTTAACGCTTGTATAAGGGTGTGTTACTACTTCCTATCCGGATAAAATGTTGCTCTTATTGTTGTTGTAGTAGCCAGCCAGCCTTCGTGGCGTAACGGTTGTGACTACTGCCTGTAGTCCAGAGATCCTGAGTTCGATCCCTGGTCGGAGCAGATTTTTCACACTGAAAATTCTGTTCCCTCCGTACATGTGAGGCTGGCATTTCCGGCCCTACCGAGGCTGTGTGAGGTTAATGTGGGTAGCTGGTACGATTCCCAGCGAATGGAGGGTAAAACCCCCGTCCTGATCCAGGACGTTAAATCAAATAGAATCGTTGGCGTTAGGAAGAGCATCCAGCAGTAAAAAATGTGCCAAAACCAAAACCTTTTTGGTTAAGGTTGGGTGGAAGAGATTGCCATAGGCAATAACCCCGCCCTTTAGTTAGGACATACATATGTTTTCAAATATTTTCTATTCTTTTTCATTTTTAATGTATATATTGTTTTTTTCATTTTTTCACTGTTAAAATTATTATTTATATGTACATAATGTCCTTTTGTATCTAATAAATAATTGTATAATAATAATAATAAAACCATGAGGTTGAACAAAACCTTCTTTTTTTATGAGATATGCAACATTACATTTAATAAAGGAATTAAATGTAACAATACTAGCATAAATATACATATAGGTTTCAAGTACGTAGGTAAAGATAAAATATTATATGTATAGATTGACAAATACTATGAACCTACTGAGAATGTATTGGATATTTCATTTTTTAATTAGGTTCTGCTATTGAGAGTTCAGAAAATCTGTGAATTCGTTGTAGTTTAAGGAAAAATCAGGTTTTATGTCCAAGTTATTGAACGTGTTCATGGACGATGTGATGGGGGATTTTGGTGAAATATTGTTTTGTATGTCAAAGAATTCTTGAGCGGGATAAGACAGAGTTAAAGAAGAAGAAGAAGAGTGTGGTCAAAGTTTCCAATTAATAAGGGTTGAGAGGTGACCTTGCTGTGCAAGGTATATAGAAAGCATAGAGGGAGGCGTTGTCTGACATCCCTGTTGTTGACACAGACGCTCCCTCCTATGCTTCCCGTGCAGTTCCGTACTTACCAGCGCTGAACACGAAAAGAAAAGGAAATATCAAGTTGCATGTGAAAGTACACACACGACTCCTACAACTGTACAAGTGAAAGATTGGCTGATAGATGAGTGAAATCAATATCAACAATATTAGGATTACAGGTATTAAAATGTGACAATTAGGGTACACTGGGCGGGTACCAGGATTGAAGAATAAAAGTCGCAAATTATGTTCAATTTCTTCACAGTCGAATAATAATTGGTACATGTACCTTTTTCTCGATAGTTCAAGTCTTTCTCAGACCAAATAGGTACCAAACACTCTTCCGCGCTGTCTCTTTCTTTGTATAGGGCGTTCTTCACACCTCGGCCGAGGTGTTTGATTTCTACCAAGTTAAAATCACATGTGGTGATACCAGGGGCATTCTTACGCCAACGACTGTCATAGGCAGTCCAGCGTGGAAATGCCTCGAGCCTGGTAGGCACCATGTGTCGGGAGAAGAATGATGACATGTTTGTAATGTAAGTATGTGTTTTAATAAAATAAGCGTATCAAGGTGTCATTTAAGCAAATGAAGCTCCTGTTTTATGAAGCAAATGAAGCTCCTGTTTTATTCTAAAATTTAAGAAATATTTTAACTATTGAATACTTTAAAAAAAACACTACACAATACACCACACACTGGACACGGAAGGAGTCTAGAAAATTGCTTCTGGGCGTCCAAGGGGTAAATCCTTCCACCACCATCACACAACCATCATGGACATGGAAATTAAATAAGTATTAATAACAATTAAAAAAACACTCTTTAGTAGAGGTTTCCACCAGGTGAGTTTAATGCTCAAGGCATTGTCTATCACCTAACCCTCAGAATCTTATTATTTTGTGGTCACAAACTCAAATACATGAGGAAAAATTCATGCACTTGTGAGTATAAGTAAGGCAAATAAAAAGAAGTGGAAGAAGAATGATACCATACGTTATGGGGTTCGGTGGAAAAGAAAGCCACAGGCTTTAACCTCGCCCCTTGGTTCACTACATATTCTACTGTGTTCTTTTTTTTCATGTCCTATTTTGTTGAATGTATCATGTAGTTGACCAATAAAGTGTTAAATAATAATAATAATAATACCTGCACCCGAACGTGTTCTGAATGAAGGTGACTATGGCCGTGACAAAGATCATGGTGGATATAATGTGGCCCCGGGCCGGATCATCCTCCCTCATACACAGGGCCGGGGTTAGGATGAAGGGGATGGACACAATGGCCCCTATCATGGTCAGGTAGTGCTGGGGAAAAGAAAAGAAAAAACCAAAGTTGCTCAGGAGCAGGCCTGGCCGGTGGGAAAATGTTTAGGGGGTGCTGCGGCTGCCACATAAACCGGACTAAATTGGAACTTATAGAGCGTTTTGAGTTTGAGTCTAAAGAGTTTTTTATGATGCCAATCATAATAATTATGCATTAATAAATTATTCTAGAAATGTGTGATAATTTTCATTGTGTACGAGCTAGGATTTGAGAAAATCATCTCTTTTTGTTTTTCGTCTGGGGGTGCTGCAGTTCCGCAGCTCCTTAGCACCGACCGCGTCTGCTCAGGAGGTTATGAAACTTCCAGAAATATGAAAAACAAATTGAATCGGAGCAAAAAATATTATTTTTTACAAAAACGAACACAATACTTCCGATATCTAATATTGGAAATTCCTCCGAAGTAGGTAATAATTATGACCTTATTTATACTGTCCAACTAGCCCGATTTATAGTTTTGGATAATCAGCACTAATAGCAGCTGATGAGAGCAAATAAGCTCGAAACAGCTGTCCAGGTACATATGTTTTGATATTCATGTAAAATACGTCTAGTAAAACTTCTCACTTTTCTGTTTATACTTATACTAGGGGCCGCATAATGAATTGGACCCAGCAACATCCATAGTTCAAAGCCTAAAAATTCCGACTCCACTGAGATTCGAACCCAGATCACCGTGCGTGCAAACCTAATGCGCTACACCACTCGACTACGCGATAAAAATTGGAATTCAAAATATTGAACAGGAGATACCTAATTGGTTTAAATAGATACCTATTTCAATATGTACATTGTACACATAGGTACCTTCCTGAACCATATCTATTATACATTATAGGAAAAACATCCATAGATAGATGTGTGACCCAGATTTTCCCAAGGAGAATTTATAATCACTCTAATCAGAATCAGTGACTTCTCTAATATTAAACTGGTGATTGATTGGAGTTATCCTCTAAAGAATACACTGTTATCAGGCGCGGCCGGTACTAAGGAGCTGCAGAACATTACTTCGGGATAAGCGATATTATTATTATTATTCCATGGGGTCCCCGCGGACCCCAATTTGGACCTCCCCCCCTCCCTACCCCCTCCTAAAATCTCACCTGCAACGCCATGAAGATGCACAGATACCAGGGTGGCACATCGTCAATACCATAGGTGAGACCGCCCCGGTCATCTACTTTATCGGTGGATTTGGAGTGCCCATTCTGGTCCACCAGGCCCATCACCTGCAAATAAAAAAAGAAAAGGATGATAATAAATACAGAAAATTCCTCAAAATAAATCCTACACAAAAAATAAATTAAATAAACTAGTGTGACAAAACACGACTTTCCTTATCACTCGAAAAGAGGTCAGACTCCGCCACGGGTGACTCAACGGTAACAGTTAGCTAAAAAAAATAACGTCAAATTCGTAATCAGCACCTCAAAATCATTGTCTCCAACCCCATTCTAAGATCAATAGTGCAAAAGTTAGTCCAAGCGGGACCCTCCAAAATAAAGGTAAATTGGGGCCGGTTCCAAAGAGTTCAAGATATCAAAAAAATAATCAAAGTTAACCCCTATTATTTTTTTATTATAAGAATGTTCTCGAACTTTTTTGTATCGTTAACCAAGCCAAAGGAACTACCTTTGCAGCCGATTTTTGCGACCCTGCGGCCGCAGAGTGCGTTCAATTTCAACCAAGTTTCGTTGTTTGTGTGGTACCTATATAAAATCAATTTCCATACCAAATTTCAAGTCTCTAGCTCTAGAAGAAGATTTAGGGCGAAATTAATAGACAAATTCTATATCACAAGTCATTGCTAATCGTCGGTTTTCTCTATCTTACCCAGTGCGCAATCCGTGACTTAGCGCCACAGAGGTATGACAAAAACGTCTATTACTAAACTTCCTCCCTTAATGAGAAGATCGATATTGGAATAGGTATGCAAATTAATAAAGACCATAAAAGGGTGCCTATCAAAGACACTCTTGTGATATTATTAGAACACTCACCACATGGGTTTTGGATTCGATGGCGTCAACACTCATTATAATTAATTAATTATGTATTATAGTAATTAGGGAACCACCCGGTAATTAGGAGAAGTTCCTTAGGGAACCGGTAATTAAGAGAAGTACTTTAGGGAACCGGTAGTTAAAAGTACTTTAGGCAACCTGTAAACAAGTGTACAGATCATTAAGAGCCCCTAAACCACCAATTAGTTATTAGAGTGTTATTGTTATTAATAATTGACTAGACCGACCTCAGTAGTTAGATCGATAAGGCGGCGGACTTGTAACCTGGAGGTCAGTTTGTGCCCAGATAAACCTTAGGAATGAACGACTTGCGACTAGTGAGATACCCATACATGCTACCAACAGAAAAATTGATATCTTATGTGTCACAGAACCATATACCATGAAGCCTTTTGGGAGACCCCACATGATCCCAGGTGTTGGAACAGCTTGCAAGTCAATACTGAAGAGGAGTTTTGATAAAATTTATGCAGGTGTTCTTATCTTTAAAAGGAACATAGATGTACTAATATTAGAAGATTTAAATGATGAGTACTTAGTGGCCGTTGAATGTACAGATGCATATGGGAGTTTTGTTATCATATCTGCATATTTTCCACCCAGTGTGAATATTGATACAATGATAAATAGGTTAGACAATGTGCTATTGAATCTGTTAGGTAAAACTATTATAATATGCATGGATTCCAACGCTCACTCCGATCTCTGGGGCTTAGACAGAACAGACGAGAGAGGAAGGAAAATGGAAGAGTTTATTCATGAAAAGGACTTATTATTACTAAATGACAAGACTCAGCCGGCTACTTTCTCAAGTGCTAATGGTGAATCGTATATAGATTTAACCTTAACAAACTACAGCATGTATAGATACATAAAAAATTGGAAGGTTCATGTTGATGATAGTGTAAGTGACCACAGGCTAATTACATTTAAGTTACTAACTAAAAGAAGCAGTGAGGAAGAAAACAAAATATTGGGATTTAATTTTTCGAGAGCAAATTGGGAGCGTTTTCAGGAAAAACTTGAACAACTTTATGATCAACATAAAGACCAAGAATGGGAGGAGAGTAAAGATGGCTTGGATGAAAGAATAAGAATTATGTCAGAAGTTATTATAAAAGCAGCTGAAGAAAGCATACCAAGGAAAAGGTTACCAACTGAAAAAACAAAATGGTGGAATAGAGAACTTAACAATATGAGAAGAGCAGTCAGAAGAGCCAGAAAAGATTACCAGGATAATCGTAGGGTTAATAATGAGGAACTGACTAGAGCCTATAGAAATAGACATGAAAGACTCAAGACAGAATATAAAAAAAGAATCAAAGAGAGGAAAAAACAATCATTTGAAAACTTCATAGAATACGATCTTGGTAAGGATCCCTGGGGTACCATCTATAAAATATCAAGAGAAAAACTGCAAATCGATCATGGAATGTCAAATGTACGATTAGATGAAGAAAACTTTACTAGGGGAACAGAAGATACAATAGCAGCAATACTGAATGGATTAATAGAAGATGACAGAGAAGACGATGAGACAGAATGGCATGCAAGAGTGAGAAATGAAATGGACATTAGAAGAAATCAAGATGAGGTAGAAGAATTTGTTCAGGATGAACTTTTAGAGGCAGTACTAGACATCAAGAATAGGAAAGCACCAGGCTGGGATGTGATGAATGGAGAATTAGTGAAAAAAGCTTGCAGTGTGATGAATGATGAATGGTTGTGTATAATGAACATATGTTTGAAACTTAAATACTTCCCCAGACCTTGGAAAAAAGGAATTTTGAAAGCTATACTTAAAGCCAAAGACAAGGATCCTAAAGATATTAAATCTAGAAGACCACTTACAATGCTGCCAGAGCTGGGAAAAGTTTTTGAAAGAATCATAAAAAGAAAGATTGAGAACAAATGTGGACAGGGACTAATAAGTAATAATCAGTATGGTTTTGTTAAAGGGAGAGGGACTGTAGATTGCATTAGGAGGCTCATAGATGAAATTGACAACACTGCAGAAAGATATGTTGGATGCATCTTTTTAGACATTAAGGGCGCTTTTGACGGATTGTGGTGGCCTTCAGTATTTAGGGCTTGTAACCTGAAAAACATCCCCAAAAATTTAATTGATTTAATAGGAAGCTATCTAAATGAAAGAAAAATTACAATGAAGACCACATTTACACAAGCTAACAAGTCTCTTAGCAAAGGCTGTCCACAAGGAAGCGTATTGGCTCCTTTTATATGGAACATTGTCCTGGACGAGCTTTTAGAAATGGATCTAGGATGTAGTATAATTGCCTATGCTGACGATATTTGTGTTATTGTGCGAGGAGATACCAGATATTCATTGGTTGAAAAGGGTAGGCAGTCAATGGAAAAAATTGAAGGTTGGATGAACCAACAAAAATTGAAACTGTCGGTAGAAAAGTGCTCTTGGGTATTGATGAAAGGTAATTTAGTGAACCCTCCTTCTATTGGTAAAATATATGGTAAAAATATTAAGAGACAAGATGTTGTAAAATACCTTGGAATAATGATAGACAAGAAAAGAAATTACAGTGAAAATATTAAATATGTTAGTCAGAAAATGAGAGTGCTGATGATGAGCCTGAGTAGGTATGTGAGACTGAAATGGGGAAAAGTGAGAGGTAGTATGAAGAAAATTTATGAAGGAGCTGTGATACCTATATGTACTTATGCATGTGAAGTATGGGGACACGTGATGAGAGTTAAACAGAAAGCAAAAATAATGCTCTCTGGACAGAGGTTATGTGCCATTGCAATAACTGGTGCATATCGTTCCTTAAGTTTAGATGCCTCTCTTGTCCTGGCGACATGCATGCCCATTGACAAAGTTATAATGATCAAGAGAATGAGAGCCCTTGTAAAGAGAGGTGATTTGAGAATGGATGAAGGTGTGAGTATTGAGGAGTATGAAGAGAGACTGTATGAACAAGAGATGAATGTATGGCAGGAAGAGTGGAACTCGTCAACAAAAGGTAGAGTGACACATGCATGGATTGAGAATATTAGAGAGTGGGAAAATAGCAACGATTTACATGTAAAGTTATTCAAAGGAGTAACCGAAATCCTCACTGGTCATGGAGAATATGCATATCATTTGCACAAGATAGGAAAGAGAGATTCACCTCTCTGCAACTGTGGTGAAATAGATACACCTGTACATAGAATAGAAAACTGTCCTCTCTATATTGAGGAACAACGGATTCTTTTCCAAAACGTTAGCAGTAACAACCATCATGTGGGGTTACCTATTCTGAAAAATCTTCTTAGGCTTCCTAATCTGGCTGAAAAATTCAATGAATGGCGATGCTAACCCATTAATAATAATTAATAAAAAAAAAGAGAAAAAAAAGGGGGAAAAAAAAGAAGAAAAAAAAAAAAAAGATTGTCTTTCTTTCTAATTTTATTGTTAACAGTTATTTGACTCCTGAGAAAGGAGAGGGGGAATTTGTGGCACCCCCGCTTCTTTGCCAGGAGACATAATTATCTTATATTTTAATTAGAAAATATCATTTATATATTATATGCATATTATTCTAAGTATCTATCTTTTACTTTTACATCTAAAATATGTATTCATCTACATGTTGAGAGAGGGAGGGAGACTCAGGCAGAGCCTTCCTCCCTCTGCCAATATCTGCCAAAATGTGTTAAATTCTTGTATGATGGATCAACAAATTTTAGAATTAAATATGTATGCCGAGAAAGGCAGGGGCGATTATTCTTGTGATGATTACTCCTGGCTTTGCCGGAGGTCCAAATTTCGTGCTTTACTTTTTATTATTCTATATCTATTAAACTTGTTGTTATTATATTAAAATACATGATTTGAAAAAAAAAGTAAGATGACTGTATGGAGGTTTGAACGGGGGATTGAGGCTATTGCCAGCAGGTGCCCCCTTTCAATCGCCCAACAGGGGTGGATGGAGGGATCTTACAAAAAAAAAAAAAAAAAAGTGGTTCAAGTCCCGGTTTCAGCGTAGATTTAGTAAAGCGAGTTTGAGTAGTTATGATATCACGATAGTGATTAACACAAATATGATAACTTTAACTTTAATTGACTAGGTATGTGGTTTAAGTTTTAACTTAATGACGATTAGTTTAATTTAATAACTCGATTTCCCGAAACAACTGATTATAAAGTACTTATCATAATAATAAAAAAACATGTAACACTTATAAGTACGTCTGCTTATTAATCTTATTTTAATTTTATCGATCTGCGATCTGTACCAACACCTAATGGTTTATTGAACTCTGTGCTAGTTGAGTTGTATTGTGAAAAAAGGTTGATAAACGCGCAGTTTTAAAATATTTTTTTTTGTTTTGCACTTTCTACTGAAACAATGGTTGAAACTTTGGATTTAAGCTCTGGGGATCCTAAAACGTGTCTTGGCGCTGAAAACTAATTATCGAAATTTTTGGGTGATTCCATTACTTTCCTTTCTATAGGATAACGAAAGTAAAAACACACACTGAATGATGATTATTGAAAAAACTAAAAATCGGAACACCCACAGCCTGAAATCCCCACACACAAATCTCCGACTAACAAATCAATTGAACTCTTTGGTCATTCAATACCCGCTCAATCAAGTAACAGTCATTATTTGAACGCATCTTGTTAAAATATTGATGTTAATTAATTAACAATTCAACATACATAATCATAATTTCTTAACTGATAAGAATCAATGATTTATAATAAGAGAACCTACTTGATATCTTTCTTAAAAACCATTATTAATATTTATTTATTTTCTACAAAGGACTTGGTCCATAAATATGTGGAGTAGACCCCGTTGAGGGTATTATTTATTAAAATAACCAATATTTGGTGCATTTTAAGTGATAAGGCCTTTGAGGAGTCGGAAGAAAAATATTGAAAATTAATCATCATGGGAGATTCAAACTTCGTTTAAAAAAAACCTCTTAGAATGTTATAAGAGTACTGCTGGATTACTATTTTATAATAATTTATACGATAACGATTTTGTTAAAGGATTTTATTTATATCCTACCTACCCATAACGATTTTATTAAAGGGATTTATAAAACCCATTTAACGGAGTTTGTAACCTGTTAAAGAGCTTAGGGCTAAGAAGAAAAGTTTGAATTAAAAAATACAGAAAAATGATAGCAAACTAGCGCGTTAAGAACTTAAGATGATCTTTAATTATATTAATTTGAATTTAAATATTCCTCGATAGTTGGAAAAAAAGGTAATCAAAATACGACCTAACTTTCGATTGATCACCTTAAGTACTAAAATACGATCACTGTAATAGCTTAATATTAATAATAGCTTAATTTTAATAGTATTTTTTTAATGATATTTATTTGCAGAGGAGACTTAACAATCCGATTCCTTGCTCCTTTTAATAGTCAAATAGTTCCAAAAACTAAAAAATACGATCATATAGGTAACAGATTTTCTTTCTTAATTGAGAAGGGTAAAAATATGTAAAAAAAAATTAGTAATTATTTCGACTTACACTTGTATGCACATTTAGGGTGGAATCCATTTTTTCCATATTGAGTTCGGTGGTGCTAGCCATCTTAATTTGTTGATAGGGATCCCGCTCTAATAGTGGTGGGATGAAAACTACTAAGGGCTACTAAGAGAATCAGGGATCGTGTTGCGGCCGAGTTGGTGTTGGAATCCAAACTGACGAATCTGACGAGAGCTCTGATAGCTCATTATCAAGAACTATCTGGACACATTACGTACAATAGCAACATCAAGTATTGAGGCGATAAATAGCATGGCTTAATCCAACTTACAGGGTACCTACGGATGACGTTATTATTATTATTATTTATTATTATTATAATTATGGCATACAAATCAAGATATATTTTCTTATCCGTACATAAGATACATTAACATCTGGAATAAACCATATTCCTTGGATGTTAACATGTTAGACTGCATTCAAATTCAATATTATTATTTTTATTATGAAACTCTTTATAAGAAGAACATACCTATATACAAACAAATAATGGTAAAAATTAAAATTGACGTTCATTCATTGAGTCAAGTGGTTAAGGCACTAGTCTGATAATCCAGGTAGCGTAAGGGATCAGTTTGTTTGAATCCCACCCAGTGCAAGAAGTTTTCCTCATTAATTTGAGTTTGTGACCACATAATAATAAGACTCTGAGTGTTAGGTACTTAGGTGGTAGAAAATGCCTTGAGCATTACCTTCGCCTGGTGGTTACCTTCCACTAAAGCTAGAGTATTATTATTATTATCTATCTTTTTTCGAGTCACGCATTCAATTATCTACATATTTTGACATTGGTATAGATGGGTAATATTTAGCCAGCCTCCGTGACACAACGGCTATGACTACTGCCCGTAGTCCAGAGATCCTGAGTTCGATACCCGGTCGGACCAGATTTTTCACACAGAAAATTCTGTTCCCTCCATAGATGTGAGGCTAGGATTTCCGGCCCTACCCAGGCTGGCTGAGGTTAATGTGGGTAGCTGGTACGATTCCCAGCGAAGGGAGGGTAAAACCCCCGTCCTAATTCAAGACGTTAAATCAAACAGAATCGTTGGCGTTAGGAAGGGCATCCAGCCGTAAAAGATGTGCTAAAACCAACCAAGCTCAACCATGAGGTTGAACAACGTCGACCCTGCTTAAGCAGGATAAGACAGAGTAAAAGAAGAAGAAGAGAAGGGTAATACCTACTGTAAGATTTGGAATTTGGCTTTTCTGTGTTTGGTTTATTGGGGTTATGAATACTGAGCTGCGTCGGTCTTTTTCCTTTTAATTATTGGACCGATCTCAGTAGCTTGATCGATAAGGCGGCGGACTTGTAACCTGGAGGTCTGTGGTTCGGTGGTTCAAATCCTGAATTCAGCGTAGATTTAGAAAAGCGAGTTTCAGTAGTCGTGATAAAGTGATTAACACAAATGTGAGAACGGATAATTAAAACACTGAGATGCTCGGTCTTTTATTTTAATAGTTGGCGTTAATATTCGAATGATTTCATTAGACTTGATTTCACTCCAATGAAAGCGACCGAATTATGAACAATGTGACAACGATTGGACTCTGAGCGTGGTGCTTTGAGTTAAGCTTGTCATTTGCGCCGGTATCCAATACCTTATTCTTCCTTCGTTCTCTATCTTTCTTTTTCTTCTAAAAATAATAATATCGCCTTATTTATACTGCCGATTAGGACTATTAAGTGGGACTTATAGCATTTAATATGCTATAGCAGTAAGCCCAAGACGTATTATTATGTGGTAAAAATCCCAAATGGGAGGATAACTTGTCATGTCCTGCCTGAATTTGAACTCGCAACTTATGGATTACCAGTCAGACGCCTTGACCACTGAGCTACCGGGACAGACAGAAAATAAACTTTTTTTAGCGCTAAGCTCTTTAACAGGGAACAAACTCGGTCGAAGTGCATTAGCTCAGACGATTTAGGACCAAATTATGAAAAAGGAAAGCTGAGATAAGCCAGACACGCCCTCAAGTCGGAGTTTCAACCAATCACAGCACACCATAGCCCATAGCCCGACTTGAGGGACAGTTTAATAAATAATAACAATAATAAAAATAAAATCTTAGATATTTTAAAATAACAATTTTTCCCTAATTATTTGAATGTATAAGTACTTACTAAAACAGACATAACAATGAAAAACAGCCCACACATAAAATGAAAATATTTTTTAACATTTTCAAAATTTATAATATATTTTTTTTAAAAACTACAAGGACAGTTTTAAATAATAATTTAATTATAATAAAAAGTGGCCTAACACATGCTTTGCATTATTGGCCACTTAAATTTGCCATGTTTCTAATTTTCGTTTTATTAATAAGTTATTTTTTACATTTAAATTTTATTTATGAAAATTTGTTCGATAAAAAATAATCTTTTGAAAGTACTGAAAAAAAAGTCTGGCTTAGAATTAGTTTAATCCACCAGCGTCGGTCGATGGCGCGTTGAATGCACCGGTTCTCATATAGAATCACCGAAGTCATGCAACGTCCAGCGAGGTGTAAACTTCGTGATGCTGGCATTCTGGCCCAACCCAGGCTGGGTGAGGACACAAAACCAAAGTTTTGCAGGACGTTATGAAGCGAGAAAAAAAATCGGAGCAAAAAATATTTTTTTTACAGAAACGAACACAATACTTCCGATTTCTAAAATTAGAAATTTTTCGGAAGTAGAAATGTGAAGTTGTAATAAAACTGTATACCTGACCCTGTATGAATAACCATTTGATGGTATTGATACTTGTTTCTATGGGCTTCAAAGTAAAATCCATGTTATGTATATTACCGAGGCCTTGTTCTCGTTCTGTCACTGAAGTTAAGCAACTTCCAGCAAGGTTAACCCTTGGATGGGTGACCGTACTGATCGCTGAAATTTGAACCCTCGTATAATGCTGGCTATTACCGACCCTACCCAGGCTGAGTGCGTAGGGTGAGGTTAATGTGGGTAGTCGGTTGGAAAGAAAAATGTGATTTTTTTGTGTCACCCATCCATTTTTTGTACTTACCCTGTGTAGCTGAACCCTAGAGATATATTCCCTGATCCAAATGGACCTATAGGTAAAATTTCAAGTTTCTCGGACAATCTGTGTGGATTTGAAAACTTTATTATTTAGTTATTTCTTATTGGTCTTAGAATTGGGAATTATTTTGGATCCCGTGCCCCCCTAACTTATTGAGATTTTTTTTACGGGATTAGGTATAATGAAATTTGAGAAACACCGCTTACCGAAAAAATCTGGGGGGGCACGTGCCCCCCGTGCATGCCACCTATGCATGTATATAAACATCTGTACGTTCTCTGACTAACATTATGATCCTCAACGGGCTTTCTCAGTAACATACACGATATTCCAGACTCGTTATATCTGGACAATAATTAACAGCTATAACGATGAAAACCTACGGATCCCTGGCTAACATAAATTACATTAGTTGATAATTTGCTTACATGATCACTCCCTACTTTGGAAACAAACAACAAACTCGAGCTATTATTACAAGCAAGTCTACGTCATTAACATTCTTTCCTACAAAATAGGAACTTTCTAGTAAATTTACCTAATATTAATAATAACACTCTTTAGTGGAAGGTAACCACCAGGCTGGCCGGAAATGGCAGCCTCCGTGGCCCAACGGTTGTGACTACTGCCCGTAGTCCAGAGATCTTGAGTTCGATCCCCGGTCGGAGCAGACTTTTCACACAAAAAATTCTGTTCCCTCCGAACACGTGAGGCTGGCATTTCCGACCCTACCCAGGCTGGGTGAGGTTAATGTGGGTAGCTGGTACGATTCCCAGCGAATGGAGCGTGCAAACCCCGTCCAAATCAGGACGTTAAAACAAATAGAATCGTTGGTTTAGGCATTCAGCCGTAATAAATGTGCCACAACCAACCAACCTCAATCATGAGGTTGAACAATGCAGACCCCCAGTAGTTTGGGAAAAGGCAAAGTGAAAGAAGAAGAAGAACCACCAGGCGAGATTAATGCTCAAAGCATTTTCTACCACCTAACCCTCAGAGTCTTATTATTATGTGGTCACAAGATCAAATGTGGTGGGATTCGAACCAACGGATCCATACTCTACCTGGATTATCAGACTAGCGCGTTAACCACTGGAGTACCAGTGCACAGACTACCTAATGTAGAAATCTAGATGTTGAAACCAGCTTAGCTACAGCATGGGGGGGAGTGAAGGTCTCCAATCAGTTGTTGAAAGTTGGCTCGTCCTGAACCACATATGTATTTCCGAAAAGTACACCAGTACTTCATCGGAACACAAAAAAAAAACAAACAAAGTTGCTCAGTAGGTCATGAAACGTCCAGAAATATGAAAAAAATTGAAATCGGAGAATTTTTTTTTTTTTAAACAAAAACGAACACAATACTTCCGATTTCTAATATTAGAAATTTATCGGAAGTAAAATTAATGAAATAATAAACATCATTATTATTATGTTCGATCTATCATCCCGAGATTGAGAACTTGGGTTGATGGGCTCTTTCATTATAAGCCTGGAAGCGGCAGGCTTCGTAAGCTTCGAAAACTGCACGCTAGTCTGGCTTGTTAGGGTTGTAACGACCTTTATCTGAATAGTCCTTTATCAAGATTGTCTGTCGAGTTCTAGATATTTAATCCGCAGGAAAACCGCTTCGCTTGAAATATTATTGTGTTTGCTGAGTGTCCACTATCTATTTCTAATAGATACACTATCTATTTATAATAGATACACTATCTCTTAATAATAATTTATTACGCACCTCAGGAAAACTCACGCCGGACGCAAATTATCCTCTTCAATCTATTAGTAAACAAACAGAAGCCACCCAGGTAGGCGTTCTCAGATAAAAATAGTATTCGCGTGAAAATTAGATCCCTATCAGCCACGTGGTTCTCAAGAAGTATGTCGACATGAAAATTAAATACCCAACTTCTAGCGGCTAATTGGAAAACTCTTCACACTGTGGTGATTCAGATTTTCCACAAGACAACAAGCGTCAATGAGGAAAATCGCAAACAATCTTGTTTTTCTTCTTCATATCCAGGCGCGGTCGGTGCTAAGAAGCAGTGGCGTAGCTAGTGGCAGCACCTCCAGAACATTTTCTCAACGGCCGCTCCTGTTCGTGACATGACAACTACCCAAACTAGCTCTAATAAATCTACGCTGAAGCTGAGACTTGAACCACCGACCTCCAGGTTTACAAGTCCCCCAAAAAGTTATCCCACCGACCGCGCCTGTTCAAATCCCATCCGTGTGGGGTCGGTGTTAATTAGAAGAATCGCAAACAATAAGTCTGCGGAATTGGCATCGCAATTCGCGCATCATGGTCTGAGAATAATTATGAGAATGCAGAATTGGAAACCAGTTTCCGATATTGGGGGCGCTAGAAGGTGATAGGTGAGATGACAATTTACTTTATTACCTTTACACAGGGTGGAGCGCGAAAGACGGATGAATTATAAAATGAAAAAAAAAAAACAAAAGTAATTAATGAAAAATTCTCAAACTTTTTATTTATTTTTTCTCACAGGTAAGCATCGGAAATTGAGATTTATTTGGTTTTGAACAGCTTATTTGGCGAATGGGCAACGTCACTCTGAATACACTGAACAAGCCGTTTCCTATCGCTTTTGTGAACTCTTCCGAGCATTTCCACAAGAATTTCGGCGATATTGGCCCTAATGTTGTTTTTGAGGTCTTCTATGGTCCTGGGACTATCATTGTTAATCTTGGATTTGAGGTAGTCCCAAAGGAAAAAATCTAGTGTGAAACCTTAGTAGCGGGAACCTCGAAAATACCGGTAATTTTTTGGAACCCGGCCCCAGGTTCCAAAAATTTCAAGGTTTCAAATAAATGATCTGAGCTATCAAAAACTTCACATTTACCTCTTTCAAATGAACCCCGAACAGACCCTGCTGCGCAATGTGCCTCTACCAAATCCATCCGTCTTCCACGCTCCACCCTGTAAATGGATACTTTTTCACACCGTTTGCTGTAGAGACAATGGGTTCGTTGGGAGCTGAAGCAAAAAGCTTGGTGAACGTGTTGGGGTCAAGGCTAGTGGAAAAATCAGGTGATGGTAGAGCAAGTTTCTGTCTATCACAAAAAGTAAGCCTTGCAATTCAAAGAGGAAACGCGGCGGCAGTTGTGGGCTGTAATATGGTTGACTTGTTTATACATCGCAAAGTAAATGTTTTACTTTGTTTTATACATCGCATGTATTCACTATCATATCTTTTAACTTTATTACTATGTATTATTAGGTATTCGATATTCAGCCTGACATGTTGAGACGTAAAAAATAAATATTGAGACTATTTACAGACTGTATCATTTTTTATTGAACTAATTACATTATAATAACAAACATAAAAATAGTTGAAATTTATTTATTAAAATAAGTTCTGTGTGAAAGAAGTTGAAATGAAAGTTTTCTTTGTAAAATAATAATTACATAAATAATGTTTAGAGATGATTATTGGTATAGGTAAATATAAAACACAGTACATCAGATATCTAATATTAGATAACAATATCGCCTTATTTATACTGCCCGACTGGGGCTAATGAGTCCCATTATTCCAGCAGTAAGCCCAAGACGTATTATTATATCGTCAAATTCCCAAACGACAGGATAATTTGTCATGTTCTGGCCGGGATTCGAACCCGCGACCTCTGGATTATCAGACAGACATCTTGACCACTGAGCTCCCGGGACGACTACTGAATAAAGGTATAGGTAAATAATAGTTTAAATTATTTATTAATTTACAATTATACGTCAATAGTTAATTTACTTTTTAACATTTTAAAACTAAGGGAAGCTTTTTTTTCGACTTCAACATCTCTGAAAAGCCGGCCAAACACGTAAATACGTGCATGTCATGGACGCATAAACAGGCAGCATAAACGAGCTTATGCTTGTTATTTTTCTACTACACACGCTCATACAACTGTACGTGTATGGCCAGCTTAACAGTACATCATAGATAAATTCTGGTTACACTGCTCAACAGAGTTTATCAGGTTTAGTACGACTCCACCAATAAGTCAAATGTGATTCTTAAAAAGCTCTTACCACGTTTTGCCATTCCGGCTACAATATTATTCAAAAGAAGAATATATGTATTAAAAAAAATTCAGACCATTTACTCTCTTCAGTAACTGTGCTGTCAATATGTTGTCATAATGGTCAACTTTGGCATACATGTATTACATTAGCTCGTAAATAAATAAAAAAAATACCCCGAATCAATTTTTGAAATTGTCTTTCACCCACCAGTTTCTACAAAAATCCAACTGAAAATAAATGGGAATTTATGGAGAAAACTAAATAAAAATAAAATACTAATAGTACATGGGTTATATGGCATAACCCGCGTAACGGTTGTGACCACTGCCTGTAGTCCAGAGATCCTGAGTTCGATTCACGGTTGGCATACCTGAGGCTGGATGAAGTTAATGTGGATAGCTGGTGCAATTCCTACCGAATGGAGGGTAGAACCCCCGTCCTGACTATCCATCTCAAACCAGGTCGCCTTATTTATACTGCCCGATAAGGACTATTAAGTCCTATTATTCCAGTAGTAAGCCCAAGACATACTATTATGTGGTAAAAATCATAAATGGGAGGATAACATGTTATGTCCCGGCCTGGTTTCGAACCTGCGATCTCTGGAATCTCTAGATTCACAGAATGCCGCCTTTACCACCGAGCTACCGGGACAGATGTTAAAACCAAATAGAATCAATTGGTCACACACAATAGATCTAATTAGGTCGCAGTGTTGACTGTATTTCTTTTAATTTATCTTCTTCCTTTATATATCTACATAGTTATAACTTAACTTTACATATTTTTTTTTATTATTCATTGACTGTAGGATTTTCAGAAAACCCTACAACCAGGTCAGATAGTAAAAATGGCTTATGGGCATATTTATGACGTAAACATCATTCAACACATAAATTTTGAAAAATAATTGAAAATAAATCATACTAAATACATTAAAATTACTGACGTTTCATTTATTATTTACTATGTTCACTAATTGCTTCAACATTTTCTCTACAATCACGACTCCAAATAATAAGCATGTATAAAGATTTTTTATGTTGTTTCAAAAAGAAGGCCGGAATCTCACTGATCAGTGCATTTAGAATCAAATGGAATACCACTGAGTGAAACATAGCTCCGCAAGGCTTTGCAAAATTTCAAATCGCCAGCGTCGATGGCGCGTTGAATGCACCGGTTCTCATAAGATTACCGAAGTGAAGCAACGTCCAACGAAGTGAAGACTTCGTGATGCTGGCATTCCGGCCCATCCCAGGCTGGGTGAGGTTAATTTGGGTAGCAGATTTGTGAGTTTCCCGCGAATGGTGGGTAACACTCCCGTCGTGATATGACTATGCAGTTGAAAGCGACGTTAACCCCCCACCTCCAAAATACAAACAAAAAAAAAATCAACCAAAAATAATGCGAAATGTTTCAAAACAAAATATTTCACTCAGTGGCTTTAAGCGAATTAAAATTTAACAAGTTCTAGATATGACAAGACAAGATAGTAAACTACTATACTTAATGAAGAGATTAAAACAATCAACTTGATACACAATCAAATGGTAAATGGCCGTGCTTAATCAGGCTGTTAGTGACAATGCACTCTCCACCATTAGTATTTTTAACATTTTTGTTTACAAAATATGGAGAAAACGTTGGCACAATAAACTGAAGAAAACCCAAAATCTCAACAATAAAGTTTGAATTTCTGGCATTTCGTAATTCTTCTTCAACAAAATCCAAACTGCAATCATTCAAAGATCGGAACGAAGCATTGAGATTTTTTAAAAATCTAAACAACCACTCACACATGCACATAATTTGGAGCCGTGATAAAATTTTCGCTCTCTCAACCAGCTGTACACACTTTGGTCTCTACAGCGCCATCTTGCGTCCCTCGACGGAAATCTCCACGGCCCGTTTACACCCCATCTTGCTCCGCTTGGTCTCGATAAAATTCTTCATGTGTCGCTCGAATCGATTCATCGATTTTTTCGATATCCTCGACATATCGGTCTCGTTCTTCCACTTGGGTCGCACCAGGTAGCCCTTGTTGGACGGAATAGGCACCCTGGCGCGCGCTACCCAGCCCTTGTCTCCCGGTCGCAGCGGTTTCTCTTCGCCCATCTTCGGCATGGCTTCCTTTCGGCTACTCTCGGGTGCCGCCTCCCCCCCCGCCCCCTCGTCATCCGCCGAGTCTTCGTTCTCCTCGTTGCTCCGCGCCGGCTTCATTGTCTTTTTCAGCGCCGGCGGCAACTGTTCGTAATCCCTCTGCATCCTGTAATTTTTAAAAATACAAGTTTTCTGTTTATACTGATTAAAATAGAGAGGTTAGTTGATGGCATGGATATTCAGAACTATTACCTGCTGATGAGAGCAAATAAGCTCGAAACAGCTGTCCAGGTATGTTCTGATATTCATGTACATCTAGTACAACTTGAGTTGTACTAGATGTATATTGAGTATAGATGTGTAGATGTATACAGGGTGTCCCGTATACAGATGCAAATATTTTGAGGGTAGGTTCAACCCACCGTGGACTATCATAATTATGAGCGAAACTTGCAGTGGGGCATTTTGCTTCGTTAAAGAGTTATGGCCAAATCCCTGTTTTTCCCACAGGTCTAGAGGTCACTTAGATCGATGCACGTTTTTAAATAAACGATAGCCAATAAGTAATTTTTGACTTCATGTATGGATAGTCATCCCTTCAAATGCAGTTGGTTTCATAAAAAAAAAAATTGAAAGACCAGAGAGATATTTAATCATAAGTTCAATACTTTTCTAAAATTTGATTTTTCCCTTTTTTCCCTTTCGTGAATTTAAAGTACTTCTACAATTGCAATTCTGCGTATCACAAGGTAAAAAAATACCCCTTGCTATTTTGTTTCAATAAATACAAAGTTCTTTCAGACGCGTGAAGGAACGAATGAGATACGCCTTCTTAAACGGCACCAGATGGAGAGAAACACATCTTTCAAATTTTGAATCTGGGCGCTATAACATTTTGAAGAACACTCGATGCCTGAAGCGATCTGTGCGACCATTTTTGTGCCAACTGCAAGTTATAAATGAAAATTTTCTGAGTACAAATAGTTCTAATAACCAACTATATCAATCAAATCTAATAGTTAAAATAACAAGGCGATCAATTTGTTCGGTGGAAGAGAAAGCCACAAGCTTTAACCTCGCCCTTTTTTCGCTACATATTCTTTTGGGTTCTTTTTACTTCATGTCCTGTGTTGCAGAATGTATCATGTTTGTAGTTTATCAATTCAATTCAATTCAATTCAAATGTTTATTTATTGATTTAAAGTGCATATACAAAACAGTTAATAAAAACCAATTACATTGTTAATACACTATATAAAAAAAAAGAGGAACAAAAAAGTAAGTTAAAAAAAAAGAAGTTAACAATAAATAAAAGAATATTATAAACAATTTGTTAGAATAAACAAGACTTAAGAATCTGTCTCAAAAAACATCCGTTTGAGGTTAGAAATAAAAACACTCAAATTCTGAGCGTAGTCAAGATCAGGGTGACTATTACAGAGACTCAGAACCCTCAATATGGGTACAATATTGGAAGGAATTGCCTTAAATGGAATATGTTGACGGCGACTAGACCTCCTTAAACTAGGTATGTTAAAAACTATTTGGGATGACAGAAAATCACAGTCAGTGATGTTGTTGAGAAGTTTGTAAATAAGCATTATGTCTTTGTATTTCCTTCGAGCTTCTAGTCTTGTAAGACCGTAAGTTTGAAGAGAAATATTATATGAATTTGAAAACCCTAAGGCACGGAAAGAAACTCTGTGTATAAAGTATTAATAATAATAATTATAGTAACCTTAAGGTTGGATGTTCGAGTTTTACCCAAGATTAATTTTCGGCACTATTTGTTATGTTTTTGATATCATGATTGTGATAAACACAAAAATGATATTTTTAATTTTACTTCTAAAAATAAAAAGACAATTTTTGTTGTTAGCGCAGAGTCTTTCTCCATGTGTATTCTTTGTCCATAATTATACCACTGGTTGCTGCTTTCGTTGCAGCCTCTCTCATTTTTCCTCATGATAACCCTGTGACCCCGTAACCCATTCACATAAAAGTTCACACCGACCGACCACTGTGAATGATAAATTTCCCTCTGTTAAACATCCCAGAGCAGTGTATTTATACCTCAAATTACGCGCCAATTCTGTTAAAATTAAGCCAACTTTGAATTTTCCATCATGATTCAGAAGTGTTTTTTGAGCTTTGTGTGAACTGCGTTCCATGATCTTTAAAGTAATATAAATGAACTTTCTTTTTTCTAAAACTAAACATAATAGGGTATTTTTTTAACTAGTGATACGCAGAATTGCAATTGTAGAAGTACTTTAAATTCACGAAAGGGAAAAAAGGGAAAAATAAAATTTTAGAAAAGTATTGAACTTATGATTAAATATCTCTCTGGTCTTTCAATCCAACTGCATTTGAAAGGAAATATGCATGACTATCCATACATGAAGTCAAAAATTACTTACTGGCTATCATTTCTTTAAAAACGTGCATCGATCCAAGTGACCTCTAGACCTGTGGGAAAAACAGGGATTTGGCCCTAACTCTTTAACGAAGCAAAATGCCCCACTGCAAGTTTCGCTCATATGATAGTCCACGGTGGGCTGAACCTACTTTCAAAATATTTGCATCTGTATATCGGACACCCTGTATATTGAGTAGTTTATTTAATGTATTATATGTTTATTTAATGTATTAATGTATGAACCATTTCACTGTCACGTAAAAAAAAAAAAAAAAAAAACATAATTCTCACCTCTCCTCCTTGGACATGGACTTGAAGTCGGTGCTCACGTTGAAGATGGGCCTCGCCCAGTCGCTGATGAGCCGTCCGGCGCGGATGCGGTTCTCCTTGGTCTCCTTCGGATGCTTGTAGAGGTACATGACGGCCTTGCCTATGCCCGAGTGCTTCAGGGTGCTCTGCTCGATGGGCGGGAAGTGCGCGAGGAGACGCAGGAAGTTGTCGCGGATGCGCAGCGCGGGCAGGGACCTGAAATAGTGGTAACAAAAAAAGTTATCATATTTTATTTTAATATTTATTATTATCTCTTAGAAGCCCTTCAAAGCTTAGGAGAAGTACCTTTGTATAAATGTTTTTTTATAAAGAAAATAAAGAAATAAACTATTATTATTATATATATCATAACTTAAAGTAATAACTATACTATATTATTTAACACTTTATTAGATATAAATGGACATATCTAGATGTACAGTACAAATGATTATTTTAACAATGAAAAAATGGAAACAATGTATATAATAAAATGAAAAAGAATAGAAAAATAAATATAAACATATATTTTAACTAAAGGGTGGGGTTATTGCCTATGGCAATCTCTTCCACCCAACCATATTTGTGTTAATCACTTTCGTGATGTCACAACTACTCAAACTCGCTTTACTGAATCTACGCTGAAACCGGGACTTTAACCACCGACCTTCAGGTGTCAAGTCCACCGCCTAATCGATCAAGCTACTGAGGTTGGTCTGAAACAGTATAATGTAGTAGCTCAAAAGCTTGATCGATAAGGCGGCGGACTTGTAACCTGTAGGTCGGTGGTTCAAGTACAGGGTTCACCGAAGATTTTGTAAAGCGAGTTTGAGTAGTTATGGTATCACGAAAGTGATTAACACAAATATGATAACTTTTAATTGTTGTTGCGGCGACAAAAGCTGAGCCGAGGGAATGTAATAGTCTCCAAACAGGTTAATAAATAGCTCAGATGGAGTATGGTTCCTTTGCAATTAGTTTAAGCATTTTCGGAGCATTATCCTGCTGTTCCTAGCTCATCCCGGCCCACATATTATATGTGAATTATTTGCGGGACCAAGCATCATGAGGTGTATGTAGTGCAACATTTGTGTCTACTGTCCGTAGTCCAGAGATACTGAGATCGATTTCCGGTTGGGGAAAAAAATACAACAGAAAATTCCAGCCCAACACGGGCTGGGTGAGGTTAATGTGGGGAGCTGGTACGATTCTCAGCACGTAGACAATTATTACAAAATCAGTGATACAAGTACATCGTAGAATAAAATACATCGAGTAATAAGGCACCTAAAAAGTACTTTCCAAAATTCTTTTTGTTTTGTATTTACAAATTAACGGGGTGTACCCATGTCTGTAAGTTTGGTTAACAAAAGTTAAGCAAAAAAGTTGAATTTATTTTTTTTCTTCTTCTTATTCTTTTTTGTTACAAATTCACGGGATTTTTTACCCATATTATTTGTAAGTTTGGGTAAAAAAAAGTTATGCAAAAAAGTTGCCTCACCTGTCAGGCATAGGCGCCAGCCAATCAGTGAGTACGGACATTTTGTAACAAATTAACGGGGTTTTTACCGATGTTTGTAAGTTTGCGTAAAAAAATAAATGCAATAAAGTTGCCTCACCTGTCAGGCATGGGCGCCAGCCAATCAGTGAGTACGGACATTTTGTAACAAATTAACGGGGTTTTTACCGATGTTTGTAAGTTTGCGTAAAAAAATAAATGCAATAAAGTTGCCTCACCTGTCAGGCATGGGCGCCAGCCAATCAGTGAGTACGGACATTTTGTAACAAATTAACGGGGTTTTTACCGATGTTTGTAAGTTTGCGTAAAAAAATAAATGCAATAAAGTTGCCTCACCTGTCAGGCATGGGCGCCAGCCAATCTGTGAGTACGGACAGGATGTTATGCTCTATGAACGCCAGCTGTAGGTCATGCTTATTCAGCTGGGACATGACGGTGTCCAGCATTTTGATTTTGTTTGTGGCTGGCTTGTTTACCTTGTTCCTCGCGCGATCGTCCTGTGAAATTCGATAGTAAATTGGTGATTAGGAAAATATTTGTGTGAAAATTTGTGAGTGAAAAAGTGATAAGATAAGATTTATTTTTATTGCATAATGCCCAAGGGCTTCATACAACGTCTATGCTATAAAAGTATACAATTTACAATACATACGAGTATAGGTAAGATAAATGTTAAGTTATTATAAATTATCATCTATTATAAATTATCATCAGTGAAATGAACATCTAAAAAATTGTCATACAATAAATAAAAAAACGAATTGGAAAATTTTAAAGATGAATGTTTCACAGCCGTTTTTAGTTCGTAGCCATGAAACAGGAGCTACTGTAGACGCTTGTGGTCTGTGTTGTAGCCTACCTATCCCGTAGTATGCCTCCCCTCTGATGGGCGAGAAGTGACACAATACTTCCCAATTAGGTGCTGGGTCACACGAGCGCACCGGAAGGTATCCCTTACAAACTATTGTAACCAAATTAAGAATACAAATTTTTGTCGGCACGGGGGATCGAACGCGGTACCCTCCACATGTGATTAACACAAATATGATAACTGTTTTAATAATAATTAGGAAGTTGAATGTTTGTAAATATTTCAGGTGCATTCAATTAGGAAGTACTTTTGTTCAATTATAATTATGAACAAAACATTTTGTTTTGATGTTGCAAGAGAAAAATGTATTTTTTTCTTTTTGACAAATTTATGGCTTAGATCCATGTTTATGAACTAAGAAATGGTTAAATGTTACCAGGAGAAATCAATATTCAAGACACATCAACGAAAAAGTTCCTGTCCAGGAATAAGGTCGTAAATCTTACCTCAGCTGCATGTCTCATATCACTGATGAGTTGGGCAATGATGTCATCGTTGTCATTGATTATGTCAATGTCCTTCCTCTTTCTCTTGCGGCCTCCCTCCTCTTTTTTCTTGGCCATCATCAGGTCAAAGTCGGACAGGCCTGTCAGATTGCTGAAATACAGAAAAGCAAGTTAAGCAAAAAAAGTCATTTTTTTAGAAAGAATTGTTTCAAAAGGGTGTATGTATGCTATTTTCTTCTTTTTTTTCTTCCTAAGCAGGATCAGGGACTTATAAAATTTAATTCACAACATGCTATCCTTAATGCACATAAGAATACACCACCGCTTGTTCATTTTGCCCTGAGTCATTTAATATGATATGTCCCAATGTAATATAGGTTTGGTGTGAATATCTTACTCATATTTAATTCCGACTCAATACCATGGTTCCTAACTATTATTATTATTATTTTTTTTTTCAATGTGAATTTTTGTATCCATTTATACTAAGTGTGTTTTATTGATTTAGAAATCTTCTTACAATGCTGCATATATTGAGAATGTCTGACTTATGCATGCTTAATAATAAGTTTAATTTTTTATGGCTTGTTTTTAGATTTCTTGGATCTATCCCAGTTCTACATTCTAGATAGAGTGATTATAAAGTAGGTAACTATTGTTATAATAAAGTAACTATTGTTACTTTATTATCACTCTAAAAATAAGCAATGAGAACTCACTGATTGTCATCATCTCTATTGACTCCCTCGTCTGAGTCATCATCGGAAATATTGGGCACAACGGCTGCTCCTTGAGTTGCTCCCTCCATATCAGCATCAGTCTGCAAATCAATATATTATGTAGATATTACATTCTGATGTATTTTAAACTAAGTAGGTTTGAGAAAAGGCAAAACAAAAGAAGAAGATTGTTTTAATTGACTAATCATTGTTTTTGGTATGAATGTGTACTGACTACTATAGTTGAGATTTTAGACCAAGAGTAACTAACCTCAGATTCAATACAAGAATATATTACCCATTCAATACAAGAATATATGCTAAAAGGCTTGAAACAGAATTATTATTCTATCAAGTTCTACTCATAGAGCACCACAGATGAAGTACTCATGCAGTTTATATGGACTCATATTGGACAATAAAAATTAATCAAATAGACTTTACCTTATGATCATCACCTTCATCCTCTGATCCGGACACTTGGTGCATAACTTTTCGCACCTCACCAGCATTTTCTTCATCATCGTCTGAGTCCAACACATTGGCCGATCGTTTCTTCTTGGAACCCTGGTCTTCATTGTCCGAATCCGATATTCTTCTCTTCCTTGCTTTGCCCACAACACTACCACTAGCTCCACTGTCACGACTTCCAGAGCGGGACCGTCTTGATCCGGAGCGTGACCTGGATCGTGATTTCCTAGATCCAGAACGCGATCTGGCACTTCCTGATCTGGATCTTGATTTTCTGGAACCCGAACGTGATCTGGAGCGAGATCGTGATTTTCTGGATCCTGAGCGTGACCTAGCACTTCCTGATCTGGATCTTCTAGAACCAGACCGAGATCTGGCACTACCTGATCGGGATCTTCTAGATCCAGAGCGAGATCTGGACCCAGATTTTCTAGAGCCAGAACGTGATCTAGACCTTCTGGAGCCAGAGTGAGACCTAGCACTCCCTGAGCGGGACCTTCTAGAGCCAGATCTGGACCGAGATCTGGACCGAGATCTAGATCCTGACTTCCTAAAACCAGACCTTGACCGGGCACTTCCAGAACGAGATCTAGATCTTGATTTCCTTGAGCCGGATCGTGATCTAGGAGTGCCAGATCTGGATCTTGCTTTTCTTGAGCCGGAACGTGATCTTGCACTACCTGAGCGGGATCTCCTGGAACCAGACCGAGATCTAGAGTGTGATTTCCTAGACCCAGATCGAGACCTAGAGCCTGACTTTCTAGATCCTGAGCGTGATCTAGCACTTCCTGACCTGGACCTGGAACCAACACTCCCTGCTCTTTCTGCAGGAGAACGAGGACCTCTCGAGCGTGATCTTCTACCCTCAGAATTTTGAGGAGACTTAGGACTTCCTGATCGTGACCTTTGTGCGGGTGAACCTGGACTTGCTGATCTTTTAGAAGGAGATGCCTCAGGTGACTTTGGACCTTTAGGACTGCCTGAAGTGGACCTTCCACCCTTTCTTATGGGAGATCCTTCTGTTGACTTGGGACTTCCTGATCTGGACCCTGCAATGGGGGATCCTGCAGGTGATTTAGGACCAGTTGTGCTTCTAGCTGGGGATCCACCCGGTGAATGTGGACTACCAGATCTTGATCTGGATTTGGCAGAACGTTGGGATTGTGGACTTCCCGATCTAGATCTTTGACCAATGGAGCCTTCAGGAGACTTGGGACCTGCAGGACTTTTTGAATGTGATCTTCTAGCGGGAGAACCACTGGGTGAATTCGGACTACCAGATCTGGATCTTTGGCCTCTGGAGCTCCCAGGAGACTTGGGACCTGCTGGACTTCTAGAATGTGATCTTCTATCAGGGGAACCACCAGGTGAATTAGGGCTGCCAGATCTTGACACATGACTACCTGACCTCGATCTTTGGCCTTCAGAATCTTTAGGTGACCTGGGACCAACAGGGCTTCTTGACCGTGACCTTCCTGGGGAGCCTGCGGCAGAGTTTGGGCTACCAGATCTTGATCGAGACTTGACAGAACCTTGAGATTGTGGACTTCCCGAACGGGACCGTCTCTGAGGAGAGTTGGATTGTGATCTTGGTGATCCCGAGCGAGACCTTCCTGGTGATGATCTAGGAGATTGAGGACTACCAGACCGCGATCTTGACTTGGCCGAGTGCAGAGACCTGGGAGAGCCTGACTGTGCTGGACTGACTGAGCGGGAATGAGAAGTGTTGTTTTCATTGTCACTCATGTCCACATCAGATGATGGTTCTACAAGAAAAATCAATGCAGAGATGCTTTACAGCAGAAAAAAAACATAATACTTAGAATCACTACTGCTCATGAGATTTTGAAGTCAAGAAAAATTGATTTTCTAGGTTTGTGTTTTCTTAAGATACTATTTATCACCACTCAAACAAACCAGTTTTTCCTATTAACCTTACCCAGCTAAGTTTGGATAGGAAAAGCCAGGATCACAAGTTTTTGAAATGAACTGGTCATTCCAATAATTATGTAGCTATGGATAGTTAGTGGCCATAGCTGTAAATCATGATAAGATAAAGGACATTCAATTTAGCGGGAGTGACGCTAGGATCAAGCAGACAATTTCTGCTTGATATTGTTGAAGGAATCATCAATAGGAGAAGACCAAGAGGAAGGCCAAGAAGATAATGTGAAAGAGTGGTTGGGAGTGGCAAGTTATGAAGAATGCAAGGAGATATATGATAGAACCTTTTACCGGGAAACAATTAATACATGTCTGTCAACCATCAATACTGATGATGCAACAAAATGATGATGATAGTTAGTATGCAAAGGTTTAAAAAAACTAAGGTAAGGTAGGAAACTGGAACTAAGAAATATATTTTTTATGGAAGGCAGGAAAAAATCTTCTAGACTGTTGTGGGATTTCCACCTACTAAAAACTCATTTTCTCTAGAAGCTGTCCACACTTGGAACCAAAAATTATCATTAATAATTCTGGGTTAAGGTAATAGCTTTATTTATAAAGCTGGACTTATTAGATTTACTAATAATATTATTACTTCAAGAATAATGGATTGTGCACAAAGACAAGCACAAAACCTTGTCCCTAATTTTATTTTCAATATTGCTTACCAGCTACAGAATTCATTTCCTAGAGTGTTGGTTGTCAGCTGCACTGATCCTGACTGAAGTGATGTGGATTCTATCACGTCCTTGCAGATTACCGGTAGGGAAGAGTTTCAATGTCGGATTCTTCACAACAACATCATTGAAATCAATTGTAAAAGACAGAGATTTAAAGGAAATAGAATGAAGAGAGTCTGAGGTCGATTTTCAGTTGGAATTTTCCAAATTACATCGCGCTCACTAAACACTTTTTACAATTTTCTGCTGTCTTTTTGAATTTTTCATTCTGCTTTCTTCTTGTTTTCCAACAGACCAACAGATCTTTTTATTATGGTGAAAGTCAGCAAATCAGAAGTCAGCACACCAAAAATTCCTGTCTCACAGATTTTTCTAGTAGCTACATCTTTGGTCATCCTAATATGAAAACAGATTTTTTCGAGTCGTGGTCAGAGTTTCGAACCTTCCTTCCTCAGAACCTTCACTGTCTAGAAATTTGCTAACTTCACACTGTATATTCCATGTCTGCTATTTTTAATCAATTTCAGGATAGCTAGTATAAATGTTGTGGGATATCTTCTTGTGGGATATTTTAATATCAGTTTTCTAATGTCCGCTGTGCTAATGTCCATTCATCCATTCCAAATTCCACTACATAACTTGTTTTGTATTTCCAAATATCCATTACCCAAGCTCGATTCTACGTTCAACGAGGGGCTGTTTTCTCCTGTTTTGGCTTCTTCTTTAGCTACCTATACTTGATTATTCTGGGCTCTTAAATTTTTAAATTTCAAGTGACCTGCAGCATCTACCTACATTCACAGTGGTTTGTTCAATAAAACGTGAGTTCCCTCTGAATTGAGGAATCTATCTTACTTGTCTACATAAATTGTGGGGAAATCTCAAGTGCTCTTCTTATAGCCTTATGATTAGTTCAGACAACAAGCTTAATACTACAATTTCTGGTAAATAAATCTGAGTTATATTTTACCAGTTTAACAGCCTGATTCACCTGCGCAAAGTATAAAATATCACTCCCAAGTGTGTTTCCGAGGTAGTTTTGTCTATACTTAATTAGTTCCTCAGAACCTTGATTTATTATCTAGTAACCATAACAAATATCAATTAGTTTGCTACAAAATCTATAACACATATTTAGAACCAATAATTAGATTCAGGTTAGATGTATTGTCAAAGTAACCTGTTCAGCAAGTGCTTTTAAAGTTACACCCAGACGGGTGTAATTTTCAGACTACAGGACCTATATCAATTTAATCATAATGTATATTAACAGTTTCAAATAAAAGCAGCAGCAGTAGGGTCAACTTATGAAACAGGATTAAAGTTTGGATCAGTCAGATCTATTCCATTTGGGTGTTATCTTAGACTCAAAGCTCTCTTTTGTTCCTCATATTACCAATCTCTCCATGAAATGCCATCATCTTCTCAGCTATGTGTGTAGGAATTCTAAGGATCTGTCTTCTGATGCCTTTAGTCTTCTTTTCAAATCCTTGGTAAGCTCTCTCCTAGAGTATGCTTGTTCTGTATCGACACCTTATTATGAAGGATTCTGGCATTCCAGCATAACCCAACTGGTTTTAAGGTTTAAAAAAAAACAGGAGATTGATACAGTTCTCACACACCAAGCCATAAGAAAATGTCTCATACCTCTATGTAGGAATAAATTGTGTTTTCTTCTTCTTTTTTTTCAGATTCTAGCTTTGTTCAGAAAGTGTGGCTGGTAAATCATCAGATTCCCATACAAAGTCAGGAGCTTCAGAATTATAGGAAGATGTAGTATGAAGATCTTCGGCATTTACAAAAAGAAGATATAAGAATTCATGATACCACTTTGGTGAAGACAAAAACTCCAATTAACTGAACCCTTGACAGCTTTCACTTCATCACTGATGTATCCAATGCTGCATGGCTGGAGCAGTTTATACAGCAGTGAAGTACCTGCCCTTCTCAGAGCACTTACTCACATCCATGAGCAATCAACTCCTAACAATTACCTTATGAATGCTGACAATACCGATTCACTGACTATACTATCTATCACCTCTTAAGTAAACCCACCCTGAGAACTATGTGATGGAGAAAATGTATGAAACAAAATGAAAAAAGGACATATAATTAACTTATTATGATTCTCTGCACACATGGAAATTCTGGGCCTTGAGTATGTTTAAAAGGCTGCAAAACAAGCATGATCATCCTTCATTTACTGTCTGGTGTAGTGGTGTTCCTATGGACAAGTGAAATGCCAGTATCAAGAACATAACACTAAACAAGTGGATAAATAAATGGGTCTAAATTCTTGAAAAAAGATTAAGGTACCTATGGCTGGGGGACATTAAACAGGGAGAAGACCAGTGTCTCACTAGAGGACTATACACAGAGAACTGATTAGCCAACCCTTACAAGCTAGGCTAGCTTGTACTTTCCTAATGGCTTTGAAAAAGTTCAAGTCCTCAAGATGGTTGATCAAAACTTCAACTAAAAAAGGTTAAAATAAGATTCTATAAGAGCCTTTGAGCTGCACAAACCTGGTTGTAGTGACAAGAATAGTGATTGTTTACACTCTCTCCACATAAATTAAAATTTAAATATATTTTTTTTTAAAGAGCCTCACCAAACTTGTCTCCCATCAAATTATTTTGAACTGCACTGCACTAAGTAATGAGATTCTAAGCCGTCATTTATTAAATTAGAAATCTTAACACTACCATCACTTTACATTTTCCCTGATGCATGTAAAAATGCAAAAACCAGTATTCCTTTATTTTTAAGGGAATTAATTTTCAGCCAATTTTTTTTGCCTACACAGCCCCAGTCAGGCTGGACATGGACCAACTTTAAAATCTTAAATAGAATGTTATGTCTTTTGGCATAGTGTTTTAAAGGTCTTATTGAGAGACGTTCATAACAATAAATTTCAGTGAGCTACAACTTACTGTTCTTGAGATACAGGGTCGGTAATTAACCGTAAATTATGGAGATAATAACTCCTTATGACAAGCCCTGTCAAAAAAGTTATAACTCGACATACTCTGATGATGTTAGTTTCTGGTCGGTTTCGTCAGCCAGCCGGACGAGTTATTATTAACAAAAAAAAATTCTCCATAATTTACGGTTAGTTATAGGTCAAAATATATGGATATTATGCAGGACGTCTGACCCTGTATCTCAAGAACGGTAAGTCGTAGCTCACTGAAATTTGTTGTAATGAACTTCTCTCAATAAGACCTTTAACAATATGCCACAAGACATACCATTATATTTAGGATTTTAAAGTTGGTCCATGCCCAGCCTGATTGGGGCCATGTAGGCAAAAAAAAATTTGGCTGAAAATTAATCCCCCTAAAAATAAAGGATTATGGGTTTTTGCGATTTTTGATATTTTGTCATTTTTGAGAAACCCAGGCCTGGGTGAGACTTTATGGATGCCCTTAATATGTGTGATATTGTTTTTCTTTTATTACTCTTTATACATAGGTATGGTATTTTGGATAATTTTGATTCTAACATTTTATAAAGCTTATTTTGACAAAGCTAAACATTTTAGAAACACTTTAATAAGGTTACTATTTCCTCTCCTGGGTATTTAATTTACCTGGCATAAAATTTAGTAGCAAATAAAAGATACTACTTGATGGAAAATATTCAATTTCAAGACAATTTGGTCAAGATTTGAATGGGTCACATCCTTAAAAATTGTGTGTAATGTTCTTCCTGTGCAATCCATCCCTGGCAGAAGCCCCAGTACTCCTCAGTGCAGAAGATGCAATACTGAGAGAGAAACCTTTGCCCATGTACTTGGCTCCTGTCATGTTAGTGAAGAGATTCATTCAACCGTAAAGTGGATATCTTGTGCTGGAAAGGAGATTAAGGCTTTATTATTAATCCAACAGTGTGCACAGAAAAAATCATGTAACCAAGCCAAAGAAGTGGATGAAGAGAAATACATCCATTTATGAACCCTGTATAACCTATATTAAAGAAAAATTTAACATAACAGAAATCAAAGTGATCGGATTGCTGATTGGTGCACGAGATGCTATGACAAGTTTTTTTGAAGAATTTAGAAAAAGTTTTAATCTTCCAAAATCCATTTTAAAAGAAATAATGACAACAACAGTTAGAGGTTCTTGCAAAATCATCCATAACCATCTATACAAAAATAACATTTAAAAAACATCAAAAAAGAAAAGAAAAAAATATCTATAAAAAACAAAATCATTCACCAATATTAATGTTCAAAATCACTGAACTATGTACCTACTGTGTCTATTGGCAAACATCATGAGATGTCAGTTGTTGTTATAATATATTCAATGCTTATTATTATTAAAGCTGTTGATGAAATGCTAACATTAATAAATAAGAAGCCAATTTGTGTTTTTCAGTTACATATATATCTTTTCATTTTCATGGTCAAAAAATATGTACAAAGAAAATATGAAACAAACAGAATATAAAACATAGAAACAGCAGATAAATTAAGCCTAGTAGACTTAATCAATCTAAATCTATACATAATTATAGGTAATTAAATAACCATGGAATAGTGGTAAAAGGAAAATAAGACTTTCAAAACAAAGTTTTGTAAAATAAAGAACAGCCTCATTCCGGAAAGATTTTTTTGTTTGTTTTAAAGTGGGTTTAACGTCACTTGCATGGTCATATCATGACCAAGCTCACAAACCTGCTACCCACATTAACCTCACCCAGCCTGGGTTGGGCCAAAGTCTTCACCTCATTGAACATTGCTTAACTTTGGTGATAATACAAGAACTTGCGTACTCAACTTGCTATCAACACTGGCTCTAAAAGATTTTGGACTTTCATTATCTCCAACAAGCATAACATATTACGTACAAATCTGCACAAACTGTTTAACAAAACAATGAAATTTTGAAACACTTATTATATGCCAGCCTCACATTTTCAGAGAACAGAAATTTCTCTTAAAAAAAACAACTGGGAATTGAACTCAGGCTTTTTTGATTACGGGGAAGTCAAATCCTGAATAATGTAAACTACCTACCATTTTTTTAAAAATAAAATAAAATCACAACACATTACAATAAAAATTGTACTTATATTAATAAAGGAACTGTCAAAATTTGCAACACTTCTTTCATTTTTTTTTATATGTACTGTTATTCCAGACTGGTAAATGATCCATGAGAAACCACTCTCTTGATTTGAGATAGTGAGGAAGGAGGTTTTATTCTGAATTTACTGGGAATAGTACCAGCTACCCACATTAATAAAGGCTTAAAATGCCAGCCTCACATTTTCAAAAGGAACAGAATTATCTATTTCAAACTGGAAATTGAACTCAGGATTTTTGGATTACAGGGAAGTCAAATCCTGAATAATGTAAACTACTATTTAAAAAAAAAAAAAAAAATCACATTACAATAAAAATTGTAACTACTTATATTAAAAAAGGAACTGTCAAAATTTGCAACACTTATTTTTTCTTTTCTTCCATTTTTTCCATGTGTTTTTATTCTAGACTGGTAAAAGATCCATGAGAGACCACTGTCTTGATTTGAGATAGTGAGGAAGTGGGTTTCATTCTGAATTTACTAGGAATAGTACCAGCTACCCACATTAATCTCACCCAGGACAATAAAGGCTACAAATGCCAGCCTCACATTTTTAAAGGAACAGAATTATCTGTTTCAAAACAGAAAAATGAACCAAGATCTTTGGATTACGGGCAGTAGTCAAATCCTGAATAATGTAAGCTACTGTTTTATAAATGAAAATTTATGAAGACATAAAAAAAATGGTGGTTTTATTCTGAACTTACTGGGAATAGTACCAGGTACCCACATTAACCTCACTTAGCCTGATAAAGGCTAGAAATGCCACATTTTCAAAGGGAACAGAATTTACTGTTTGAAAAAAAACTGTGAATTGAACACAAGATCTTTAGATTATGGAACACTATAGTCAAATCTTCAATAATGTGAACCTATTAAAAATTATTTAGCCTGTCAGTTCTCTGTTTGTAGTTGTCTAGCAAAACACTGGTCTTCTCCCTGTTTAAAATCCCCCAGCCAGACACCTGTTAAGAGTGTAATTCTGATCAAATGGAATATCTGAAACAGGTTAATCTCCAGCAATTCCACATACATATCCTGGAAATCCTGGTTTGACTGTAAACATTGTGAGGTATTGTTTGGCTATTGCTTACCCCACTCAAGTTGAGTGAGGTTAATTTGATGAGCTAGTTTGTAGGTTATTAGTAATTGGAGTGTAAAACTCCCTTATGATTAATGCATGCACATTGATCTCATGAACTTCTATACTTTAGAACAGTAAACTTTTTATAGAGAATTTTTTTTTTTAGTTGCCTACACCCTAAAACTGTCATGTAGTAACTTTCAAACAGTCAACTTGTTGGACTTTTATCAGAAATTGATAGATAATCTTAATATATAAATGTCAAAGTCACTGACTGACTGACTGATCATCGCTGTTTCTCCGAACTGGTAAGTCCTGGGAAGCTGAAATTTGGTAGGTAGCTTTGTCTTATAGTCTCGATGTGCAATAAGATGGGATTTTTCGAAATTCCCACTACAACACCTGCCATTAGCGAAAAAGGATTTTTTGCTTTGCAGGCCATGCCTCAGGCCGCAAAGTGGGCGACAGCCCCCTGGTATAATTATAATGTTAAGTCATCAAACTGTAGTCTGCCTTCATTATTGTCAGGTTTAATATGTTTGAGGAAAGTGGTAGCTTGAATAGGTTTCGACCATAGATCTTCAGGTTGCAGCTATATGTTTTCAGACATTTTGACCATCCTGATCTCAGTTGGTCAAGAATTATTCATGCTCTCTGAGGTAAAAGCATTGTAAAGTACAAGCTCTAGAACTATTATAAGTAACAATTAAGGCAATATAACAGGTATTTTTTTATCTGTGCTCAATATGCGTTAACATTACAAATATAAAAATTAAAAGTGTTTATTATGTGACTTGAGAATTTTTTCAGTTATTTTTTAAAAAATTTATAAATATCAATATGAAGAGACGACATATTGCATACACAGTAAAACATTTATTTTTTAAGGCGTTTTCTCTATTCCGATGTCTTGCGAAAAAAATAGAGACATTTCGCATTTACTTATCGGGTCCCGATTATCAATCCCCATAACGATAAGTTTATCGGTTTCGTGTCTCGTAGGAAGAAGATTTTTTTACATTTCGCATCATCACGATACCCGATAACGAAAACTCTAGCGCCTCTACCGGATATTCTAAGAAAGCTTTTCTTCCAAACAAAACAAATATTTTTGAAATCTAAATTTTCAATTCATTCTCTTTTCGACTTTTGTAGGTAACTATGTTCTGCTTTAAATCTATACCTATATATAAATGCCAAAGTTAACAGTCAATCACTCATTCGTCTCGATTTCTCAGCACTGGTATTGATTTTATATTGTAGATGGGCAATACGAAAGGATTTTATTATATTCTAACAGGGGCGCCAGCCGCGGGGGAAAAAGAGAGTCCTAGAAAGTGTGTGGTGTGTGTGTTTGTCTGGTGTCTGTGTGTTGTGTGTGTCATTTAATTATTTTACTATTGCCAAACCTTCTCTGTAATTACTATTATCTAGCCAGCTGATGGAGGGTTCTTTAAGGAAAGCGGGGTTGGTTTGAAGACGCTCAAAGAAATGCAGTATCTCTTTGCTTATTAAAACAAAGAGCCTTTCCTGAACCAGCTCCTTCAGCTGACGTTTTTGCAGTTTAGGATTTATGATCCTAGAATTCTCTGAACTCTCTGTCTCTGAGCCTGCGCGTATCTTCTCTGCCATTCTGGATTTTTCTTCGTCAGGAATCGTGGCGTCAAAGAAGGCCAGGCCAACCGTCTCTACATTTAAATTGCAGAGGTGGTTTGAAAATTTGGTCAAACTTCTGTCTGCTATTTCTTCATCAATAGTCTCGTACTCTAGTACTTACCAAAGCACGCGACCGGGTCGCGCGACTGGTAGGAGCGACTTTAAGCAGCAAAATGGTCGCGGTCGCTAGGATCGGAATTTCACCTTAAGAGACTCTGCAACATTTTGAAGTCTTGCATAGGTGCCAGCTGGGCCTTGGGGGCATTAAACCAAGCTTTGCAATATACCCTAGGAATTGTCAGGATTATGTCCAAGCGCTTCCATCGTTGCTTCTAGTACTCGAGTGGCATTTCTGTCAGTCATCCCACACCGATCCAAAATCAGAGATAGCTTCATGGTTAGAAATTCCCTGGTGCCTCGCATTTTTTTGCAACCAGAAGGTCCAGGAAGTTCTTCGCTATCTTGAGAAGTGAAAATGTCCATTTACATTACATGTCTACCTGTTAGGAGTCTCAGCCCCCAGAGTCTTAAAAGAAAAATAAAACTTCTTTTCTAAAAATAATTATGGTCAAAAACATTTAATAACAGTTAGAATAGAATGGCATGTATTAGCCATGGGTTGCATTATATAAAAATGATACCTACTCTCGTTTTTGAGGGAAAAGGTGCCATTTTTCTCGCTCGGACTAAAAGTTTCTAAAGAGTAAAAGTTTTTGACCATAATTATTTTTAGAAAAGAAGTTAAAAGTGTCCAGAATATAAAATAGTCAAAACAATGTAAGCTTTCATTTGAGTTAAACTTAAAGACAAAATACTGAGCCGTTCCGGAGTTACGGCTCCGAAGCCTCGCTCACCAGCCAAAAATCGCGATTTTTCCAAACTTTGAGCGCTTGGCGGCAATTTATTTTAATATCTGGATAGACTGCACACTTTGTAGGGTTGGTAGATAAAACATTCTGACATTGATTTTTTAAAACCACCCTAACTGTGCATCTTCCAAATGATCCATTATAGCAAAGTCCAATTCATCATCATTTATTTCACCTATCTTATTCAGAAAAAAAGTGCTTCTTCAATTGACATAATTACACAGAATATAAAAAACTGTTAACACAGATAAAACAAAAAAAATGCAGATAAAAGAGAAAAATAATACCTACTTTCCAAAAAAATCTTAAATTTATCAGAATTAAAATGTAAAAATTTATTCTACTGTATGTAAAAAACTGAGCACGGAGGTTTAGTATTACCTATATTTACATATTTTTTGAAATCACGCGGTATTTTGAGTCAAAAATTTCTTTATCGTTTACGAAGAGAGAACCCCATAATCCACTCGAATTATGGGGATCCCGATAACCATAACCAAACTCCGATAATTTTTGTCATGCGCAGAGACGCAAATTCGAGACTTTATCGTTATGGGGATAGGTTATCGGGTCCCGATAACTTTGCGAAATCTTACTAAATATTTAAAAAGCCTTATAAAAGATTGTGGAAACCTTTCCAAAGTGTTTATAAACCTTGCCTGAGTAAGATTTCCGCAAACTTATTTTTTTATACTTCTTAAATCTTGTAAAGTAAAGGTTATTTTGAAACGGAAAATTGCACACTTTTTTATACTTTTTAAATCTTGTGAAGTAAAGCTTATTTTTTCAAGGAAAATTCAGAGTCTACAAAAGTTGTGTAACCTTGTGTGTCGTTTGGGGTACTTTGATTGCAGTTATTATAAGCCCTATCAGAATTTTTTGTAGTTAGATACTTAGATCTACATTTATCTTTCATTTTGCAACCCTGAGTAACCATCAGTTTCACAACGGGAGAAAAAGTCCATGTTTACAGACCTGCATCTTGATAGAAATGAATGAAGTTAATGAGATTAGGTACCTGTTACCAGTGGCGTAGCCAGGGGGGGGGGGTTGGGGATAACCCCCCTCCCTAGAAATTTCCAAAAAAAAACCAGAATTTTGATTTTTTTTTTGTTAGTGACACGGTTTAAATGGGTAAACCCCGTAAACTAGATAAATAAATAAAGATGGAATATACGTTAGGCGAGATTTCTGAACCCCCCTCAACCCCCCCCAGAAATCCCTCAACCCCCACGGAAAACCCTCAACCCCCACGGAAAACCCTCAACCCCCCCCTTCCCCCCCCCCCCCCCCCCCCCCCCAAATGTAGGTCTAACTACGCCACTGCCTGTTACACTAAGCCATACTCTGAACCCTCTATTTCTGCACTACCAGACTGACTGGTGTACTATTCATAATGCAGGTTGAGGTATCTATTTGAAAACTTGTGCCTGTGTATCAAAAACCACAAGGTAAGACTGAGTTTAGTCTTTATGATATTGATTGTATTTTGTATCGTTGACAGTTCTACTTTTTGGGTTTCATACTAAGCTATTCGTTAGACCGGCTGAGTTCTGCATCAATCCAGGACTCAATGCCCCGGCTTGCTCTAGGATTCTATAATTTGGATATAATAAGCATCGAGATATAAGGTAGGGGAGAACTCGTGATCCTTAAAACGTCCCGTAAAATCGGCCATCTTTGTTCGACTTAACACAGGAAATCACATCAAGAACAAATTATTTTTTCTCTTACATGAACTGAGATCATATAACATAGAGGGAACCTTACCTATCTCGAATTGAAAAAATTTCTACGTCCAACTTTGAACCGCTTTCAACAAATCCCGGCCTCTGATTGGTTCAATTTATTTGATTTTTTTTGTTTACCTCATGCAGTGGCGGATATCTAAACATCGTTAATTTTCACGTCAGATACCAAGACTTATACTACTACATACTCGTAATAAGTAGAAAATAAGGAAAGAAAAAGAGGAAACAAAGACAAAAATAACTAATAGGTAAGTAATAATAATAATAATGCTTTTTCTTTGTGTTATTATGTCACAATTTTAGTGGGTAGCGCAGAATCATAGGACTTTACCACTTTAATTTACAATATCTTGTATTATTTTTTTGCCTAAGATTCTGCCACTGGTCGCTGCTTCACATTAAAACAGCTACTCATTTTTCCTCACGAGGTATGAGTGGACCCCGAACATCCAAGTACAGAGCAGAAAAAATCCTCCCCCGCTGGGAATCGAACCCAGGTCACCATGTGTGCAATACCTAGCGCGCTAACTCGCTCTGACACAGTGACTACACTAATAGGTAAGTATGAAAAAAAAAAAAAATATTGTTTAGCCAGCGTCGATGGCATGTTGAATACACCGGTTCCCTTCAGAACACCGAAGTTAAGCGACATCCAGCGAGGTTAAGACTTGGATGGGTGACCATTCAAATTCTAATTCTCGTGACGCTGGCTTTTCCCGGCCCCACTCAGGCTGGGTGAGGTCAATGTGAGTAGCAGGTTTGTGAGTTTCCTGCGAATGGAGGGTAAAACCCCCGTCGTGATATGACCATGGCAGTTGAAAGCGACGTTAAACCCCACTTTAAAAAAAAAAAAAAAAAAAAAACATCAAACAAAACACTCGATAATGTAAGGGAAATGAATTAAATAAAATATCCCACAATAAGGGATTGTAAATTTCCAATCAGAAATTTGTACTATCTATCCTGAAATTGATTAAAAATAGCAGACATGTGTGAAGTTAGCAAATTTCGAGACATAATGAGTTCGAAGGAAGGAAGGTTCGAAATATTAAAACCGACCCATTTTTTCATGTATAGGTAACTTTTTCTACTCGACGCGTTCATCATCAGGTTCAGATATTTAGGTATTTAGATATTTATTGCGCCCTTTTTAAAATAAATTATGAAAAAAAAGAAGATATTTATGTAAAATTATTAGTCATTAGCTGGCCTACAGCTTTTGTGTACCTACAAGAGGGTATTCTTGTCAAAGGTGTTCATATATTATAAAATGATTCGTTTGTGTTTGTTTAATCGCAAAAACTCGAGAACCACAAATCGGATTGAGCTGAAATTTTGCATGGTTAGGTACCAATGACAGGCTCATTAGGGTTATGGCGTAAAAAAACGTCAATTTTCCAAAAGTTGAACTTTTACATATCTAAGCATTTGTCGCAAAGTACAAGTCCAATTGAGCTGAAATTTGGTATGGTTCCTATTGACATTGTATAAGAGCTATAGCATTAGTTAGTATAGAAATAAACTTTCTTCTAGGATATCTCAAAATTGATCGATGTCGTAGATCCGATTACTGTTTTGATAAAATCCAAGAGCGATGGTAAATGGTGATACCTCCTCAAATTATTCGAATGAAAGATGAAGGTAATTGAAGTTTAGCAAAAGAAGTAATATCTATAAAATTATATTTGTAAATATAATTCAGAGAACCCTAAACAATTATCTCACCAGTCACCCATCGCCACACAGATTTCCGTTTGTTATTCTAAAAATTGCCATCTTCACTATAGTGAAAACAGCTGCTGGAATTCTAAAAATCTGAGTGCTGCTGTCTGCTGCATTGCATTCCATATTCCATTTTAAATTTTAATTATTTTGAAATTAAAAAATTAATACTCTGCATTTCTGTATTAATTTTCTTTTGTTTCTTGGTGTATTCAATATTTATCAGTTATCTCTACATAATTGAGTGATTCATTCAGTTATTTGAGTGGATTAGACCGTTCGACAGTTCGTTCTAATTTTGTCCTGTGTCACAAAGAATGTACCATTCACAATCATTTTTTGGCAGGATCCTTATCAGTAACCACACCAATATTAACTTGTGACTTGTGAAATATCTTCCCTAGGATTCAGTGACAAAGAAATAGCTTTATCAGTTCATCTACATAGTGATATACACAATTCTTCAAAGTGTACATGTTGATCTATTAGATAATTCATGCATTTGACATATGGATTCTAGTCATTCCCAAATTTATCAGTAAGGGTTGACAAAATCTGAATGAAAGCTAGTCTAACTGACTGAAAGAAGATATCTTAGGAATGGTAACAAGAAGTAATCAGAAGTCTCTTGTTAGAATAACCAATATGTACTCATAAATGTACCAAAAAGAAAAGAGGAATCATTGGGGTCTTTGAAGAAATCCAAATTGATTTGAGAGGATTGTAACACCACACATCCAAGGTATATACCCAGCAAATGGCATTTTAATTTCATTTTGAAATTACTTAAGTTAGTTCATTCGGTGGACTGTTCACTGATTATAAGAATGTATCAAAATAACAGTCATTTCAGTTTATTTATATTCACTTTGAAAGACAAAATTCAATCTTAGATCTCCCTATGATGTAGAAAAGATTTTTTTTTTTTTTTTTCATTTTTATTTTGGTTTAACTTCACTTTCAACTGCATGATCATATCACAATGGGAGTGATACCCTCCATTTGCAGGAAACTTATAAACCTGCTATTCTAATTAACCTCATCCAGGCTGGGGTAGACCAGAAGGCTAGTCATCTAAAAAAACATTGCTTGCTGGACATTGCTTGAAATTAGTTATCCTTCTAGAAGCAGTGTATTAACACATTATCAAAACTGGTGACAAAAGACACATATATATTTTTTTAAAAAATAGACCAATAAAAAACACATTTTTTTGAGCAGTATGTTTGATTAGGTTGTTGTAAATGAGAACCACCCAAGATGGCTCAAAATTTCAAATGAAAGATTACACTGCGAGAAAATCCATACATTTGCTAAGACCCAATCCCAAAAATCTCCACATTAGCTGGATTTCACTGTAAAAATTAACCATGCAACCTATTAATTTTAAATTTGTTTTGTTCACAGATTGACTCATCGTGGAACTGGTCCTCTCCTGGGCTGCGTCTAGCTGGCTCACGCAGCATGGGTCTTGCCGATAGACCTGCCTCCCCCGCATGTCTCACACACACATCAGACAAGCACCCTCGGGTAGTGCTGACCGAGGTTTGTTTTTAATTATATTTTTCTACATTTTAATTTTCTAATTTATACAGACATGGCTATGTAAAACTGGATTTTTATCTGTTCTGAGTTGTAATGCAAAAAAAAAAAACACTGCCAATTATAGACACAATACTTCCTCGTGATTGCTTCACATTGTAAACACGTGCCAATTTTGAGATTTTATATAAAATTACTTGTATCTCCAAAACGGCTCAACCGATTTTCTTCAAATTTGTTTTATATGGTAGAATATCGTTTTTTCTACATTCTAAATTCCACAAAAAATTCTGTATCGGCAAGTCGTGGTCCTTATTTTTTTACTTTTTTGTCCGGAATTTCGGATTTTCTGAAATATCAGAGTCAAATTATAATTAATTAAAAAATAAATATAAATGGTCTATGTAAAACAATAACATGCATATACATACAAAATTTCATCGAAATCGGGTGTACCGTTCACGAGATATAAGCGTTTAAGTAAAAAGTTAGTGGTCAGGCGCATGGTCTCTTTCACCCAGAACCGCTAGTATGAATTCGATAAATTTAAAATGGGACCATCTGCAGAATGTCTCCTAGATGTGTGCAAAATTTCATCAAAATCGGTCGAGTAGTTTTCGAGATTTGCGCGTTACAAGGAATTGTTTTAACAGACAGACCGACAGACCGACAGACGGACACAAAACCAAATTTACTCAGTAGGTTATGAAACGTCCAGAAATATGAAAAAAATTGAAATCGGAGCAAAAAAATATTTTTTTTTACAAAAACGAACACAATACTTCCGATTTCTAATCTTAGAAATTTCTCGGAAGTAATATGATGCTACCATTGTTTACTCATTTTTAACATGGGAGAGCTTCTTCTATAGAGCCCTGCAAAAAAAGTGTAGTCTCTCTCAAAAATCAATTGTGTTACTAGAGGGTGCCTCTATGGAATGGAAAAAAAACAATAAAAGAAAAGTAGAAGAATAAAATGGAGAGTTTTAAAAAAGAAAGAAAAAAAAAACATGATCAAAAAGAAAAAATTCTTTGATATTTTTCAGTTTTGTTTTAAATCAAATAATTAAAATTGAATTTGATTAACTGTCAGTATGATGTTTTTATTCCAGGTGGCTGCTCTACGAAGACATAGAGAACTATGTGATGTAGTACTCAATGTGGGTGCTAGAAAAATATTTGCCCATCGGGTGGTGCTTTCAGCATGCAGTCCCTACTTCCGAGCCATGTTCACTGGAGAGCTAGCTGAGTCAAGACAAGCTGAGGTACAATTTATGTATTCAAGTTATTGAAGAATATACAACTGCAAGTTTTTATTTTATTTATTATTTTAAATGTTCATAAGCAGGTTTTCAGCCCAAATATAGAAACACAACTGCAATAAGTAGCTTATGGTATTTATCTGTGAATTGACTATGCTCCATGCATTAATCCTTTGTCAGCAGGTTCTGATGCTTGTGTCAGATCTAGGAACTGTAAACCGGGTGTCCCTTGAAAAAAAATTGTAACTATGTTATCCATTACTTCATGGCATTATCATTATGTTACTGGATTAAGAAGGTTGTTCAAGTGTTTAGTCTTAGTAAGTTAAGTTATCACATTTGTGTTAATCACTTCTGTGATATCACAACTAATCAAACTCACTTTACCAAAACTATGCTGAAACCAGGACTTGAACCAGCAACCTTCCGATTACAAGTCCACTGCCTTATTGATAAAGCTATTGAGGTCAGTACGTCAGTGTATTTAGTCTTAGTATTTATCATCTAACCCTCTAACAAGCAATTGAATTTTCCTTCTTTTTTTTCATGTGGTCATTCTGTTTCTTGACAAAGTATACCTCTTGTAAATTTAGTTGGTTCATTCTATTTTTTCTATTTCACAAACTCCTACAATTCTCATAATTTTGTTACCAACTAATTATTTGTGACATTGACTATATTTTACATTCTCTTCTTCAAATCTTATTCTTAACACGTTGAATACCAAGTTGTTTTCCCAGGTACATGGCACAAAATTGGGATTTTTAATTATGTCCCCTTTAAGTCACCGGTGGGTTCATGACTGAGTATCATTGTGTGCTCTGAAAAATCTGGATGAAACCCAACGGTGACTCATGGAACATCAGTAAAACACCATGTGTTCGGAAGTGTTCAAGGTGTTAAGTAACAAATTGTAACATTGACAACTATATAGTTAATTCAGTTCTATTATTTTCACTTCTTCAATTTTCAGGTGACCATTCGCGACATTGATGATGTGGCAATGGACAGTCTCATAGAATTCTGCTACTCATCTCACATCACCGTAGAAGAGTCAAATGTCCAGACACTTCTGCCTGCAGCCTGTTTGCTCCAGCTGGTAGAGATACAAGACATCTGCTGCGAGTTCCTCAAGCGACAGCTAGACCCGTCCAACTGCCTGGGTATACGAGCCTTTGCAGATACTCATGCTTGCAGGGACCTGCTGCGGATAGCGGATAAGTTCACACAGCATAACTTTCAGGAGGTGAGAAAAATTGGCTGGAAATTTTCTTTCAATTGCTCTTATTTTTGTTTTCAGGTTATTATTTTCAATAATACACTTTTCAACTATCATATATTTTTTTAACCACCTTTATTTATTTACTATAGACTGGTTGGAGTTCTACAAGAGAAGCCCCAATTATCACACCAATCTCTATTAGACCTACTGTGACTAGTTGATTTAATTTGGTTTTTAAATTTAATCTTGTTTTAAACTTTAATTTTAAAACTTGTAAAGACAGTGGTAGACGTGCTGAGTCCTTCCTCCACTGTCTGGCTACCATCATTCACGATGACATCACCCTATGATGAAAATTTAATTGCAAACAAGTTGCCTTTTCATTTACAATATTTGGACACAGGTACATATTATACAAAATAAACAATAGTATTATTTTGACCCTAAATAATAATTATTTGGGCCTACACAGTCATTTCTGGACTATTTTATTTATTTATTTACTTATATTATACTGCATGTGTTTAAAGAATTATTTATGTGTTTGTGTGTTAGGTGATGGAGAGTGAGGAGTTCCTCATACTGCCTGTGCAGCAACTCATTGACATCATCAGCAGCGATGAGTTGAATGTGAGGTCAGAGGAGCAAGTATTCAACGCCATCATGTCCTGGCTCAAGTATAATGTGTCCGAGAGAAGACAACATCTTGCTCTGGTAAATCTTCATTCTACATTTAACTCACTTTTTCTTCTCTTATTTTACAATTCACGGACTTGTCATGTTAAAGATACAGACTAAGTTTTTTTTTAATATTGAAAAGTAAAAAAACTTGGCTGAAATTTTCATTTGTGTTAGATTTTTTCCTTCGTTGAAATTAAATTTCTTTTACCAATTGTTTTCTTTATTTTGCCAATAGATTTTTCAGGTAAAATAGTATTTTTTTGTAATTTGTGAAAGTGTATGTAGGTACATTCTTCCAACATTTTTAGTATTAGCTTATTATGATAATTTATAACTATCACTTCGATTTGATAATTTTATTTACTATCTATATGTAGATTGTTAGTTTTATATTTGAATAACATGGCAAATTTTTGTATGGTTATTAAAGCCAGGATACCATTGAGTACAATACTTTGTCGTTTTGTTCGGAGTTCGATCTCATTTGATACTAAAGAAAAAGTGGAGAATGAAACATTGTGCATCATTGCTAATTTCCTAATTTATATGTTTAGGCGGAGAGGTGTCTTTTAGTGGGGATAATGCACCGTTGCCCGTATTTCAGTACTCATACTGTTAACTAGGGTAAAATCTAGTGTTTGTCTACAGATTTTACCACCTCTCCTTCAAAAAAAAGCATTGCACAACAAAATGTTGCCCTCAGTGGGATTCTGCCTTAATTGGTCAGTCCATATGTTGTTGTAAATAAATAAAGTAGGTATTATTATTATTATCTGACATGGTTGCAGGGTTTTCAGTGAAACCCTTACAATTAACACTGCGACCTAATTAGATCTATTGTGACCAGTTGATTCTGATCGATTTTAACGTCCTGATTTGAGATAGTTAGAACGGGGATTTTACCCTCCATTCGATGGGAATCGTACCAGCTACCCACATTAACCTCACCCAGCCTGGTTAGGGCCGGAATTTTCTCACGTGTTTGTAGGAAACAGAATTTTCTTCGAAGAGTCTGCTCCAACCGGGGATCGAACTCGGGATCTCTGGACTACGGGCAGTAGTCACAACCATTACGCCACGGAAGTCAGTCCATATGATGTTGTAAATAAATAAAGCAAATAATATGGAATCTAATAAATAAAATTCTTAAACTATTAAGTACAAGAGTACTTAAGAGGAGGTAGATGATGTGACATAGTATGAAAATATGAATAAATAGCAGGGGTCAGACAAAAGACAATGTTCGATTTATATGGAGTGCCCTGAAGGGAATTTCGTTACAATGGTTAACTAACTGTTTCTAAGTGTCGATGACATTTTGAAAACCCTAATTAAATAAAAAAAAATGCTTGCATACGAGTCTGCAACCATTGGGACATTTTCATCTTTACTATTCAAGGTCTAAAACTTAGCTGACCAAATTTCGTATTGTGCGCATGACACATACTTTTTCTCTTCTCTCTTTTTATAATTTAATATTTCGTTATTGTGCGCATGACACATACTTTTTCTCTTCTCTCTTTTTATAATTTAATATTTCGTTACATAATTTCGTCACATAATTTCGTTACATAATTTTGGTTATGTGCCAGAGCAAAGACATGAAAATGTCAAAATAATTGTTATTATTATTATTATTATCCCCCACAGGTCCTCCAGCATGTGCGCCTCCCCCTCCTGAGTCCCAAGTTCCTCGTGGGAACTGTGGGTTCGGACCTCCTGGTGCGCTCTGACGAGCAGTGCAGAGACCTGGTGGACGAGGCCAAGAACTATCTGCTGCTGCCCCAGGAGAGGCCACTCATGCAGGGGCCGAGAACTCGCCCGCGCAAACCCTCCAGGCGCGGCGAGGTGCTTTTTGCAGGTGAGTCGGGCATACATAATAATAATAAAAGATTTGTCAATGGACAAAGAAAAGATGGACACAAAAATGATAATGATTAAATTTTAACGGGGACTTTTTGGTCCGACCAACATTAACTAAAAAAGGATTTATTTAATGTTCCATTATCAACTTTAAAACGAAAATTAACGACCAAGTAGAAGTTTAAGCAGCCTCCCGGTCTCAATATTTAACAGACCATTAAGTAATATAACAATAATATCGCCTTATTTATACTGCCCGATAAGGACTATTAAAGTCCCATTATTCCAGCAGTAAGCCCAAGACATATTATTATGTGGTAAAAATCCCAAATGGGAGGATAACTTGTCATGGCCCGGCTGGGTTTCGAACCCACGACCTCTGGAACCTCTGGATTCACAGAGTGCCGCCTTTACCACTGAGCTATTGGGACAGACAGAAAATACATCGTTTTTTTCTCATTATTATCTGAACTGGTTGTAGAATTTTGAGAGAAACCCTTACCATTGATTCTATTTGGTTTTATCGCCCTGATATGACTCATCCGGGACATGACAAGTTATCCTCCCATTTGGGATTTTTACCACATAATAATATGTCTTGGGCTTACTCGCTTACTGCTGGAATAATGAGACTTTAATAGTCTTAATCGGGCAGTATAAATAATACTATTATTATTGTTACTATTATTCAGGACTGGGGTTTTACCCTCAATTTGTTGGAAATTGTACCAGCTACCCACATTAACTTCACCCAGCCTGGGTTAGGACGGAAATGCCAGCCTCACATGTTTGGAGGGAACAGAATTTTCTTTTTTAAAACTTGCTGCCAACAGGGAATCGAACTAATATTCTTCGGACTATAAGCAGTTGTCACCACTGTTATACTACGGAGGCTGGCTTAAATCATTTTTAATTGTCACCTATCATCATAGGGTGGCGGCATCGTGAACGATGGTAGCCAGACAGTGGAGGAATGACTCAGCACTTCTACCACTGTCTTTACAAGGAGGCTAATAATTGACAAGGGCCCCCAGAACCAAGTCAATGCTGGTCTACTCCGTGTTTATAGTCCCCCAGACAGACTTTCGTCATTTAATAGAATTTAAAACCGACCTCAGTAGCTTGATGGATAAGGCGGCGGACTGGAAAGCGGAGCTCGGTGGTTCGAATCCCAAGTTAAGCAAAGATTTAGTGCGGAATTAATAGACGTTTTTGTAATACCTCTGTGGCGCAAAGTCACGGATTGCGTACTGTGTAAGATAGTGAAAACCGACGCTTAGCCAATGACTTGAGTTATAGAATTTGTCTATTATTTCGCCCTTAGTCATTCGAGTATGAGTAACTACGTTATCATTCCAGTGATTACTCAAACATTTATTTATTTACACTTTATTAATAAGACATAATTATACATATACAACACAAATAATTACAAATTAAAATACAATATAATAGAAGAAAAAAATAAAGAAAAAATAAATAAATATATACATAATATATGTCCCAACTAAAGGGCGGGGGTTATTGCCTTTAGCAATCTCTTATTTATTTATTTACACTTTATTTTTTATACAATACAAAGGACAATAAATTATTAACAAAGATAAAAAAATTAACAATTTACAAAATTAGATATAGAAAAGAAAATATTTAAATTTAAATGTACAATGTATTGTAATCCGGGGCGAAGTTAATGCCGTAGGCATTCTCTGCCACTTAACCCTTCCACCAACCCTTATAATAATGTTTGTTTCCTACCTATTCCAGTGGGAGGCTGGTGTAGTGGAGACGCCATCTCCTCAGTGGAGCGCTACGACCCTCAGAATTCCGACTGGAAAATAGTGGCGCCCATGAGTAAGAGGAGATGTGGAGTGGGTGTGGCTGTGTTGAATGACCTGTTGTACGCAGTGGGGGGACACGATGGACAGTCCTACTTGAACAGTATTGAGCGGTGAGTTGGTCAACCTTTTTTTCGGAACATAATAATAAGAAAAACCTGGTGTACGGGAGTATATTTACGGGAATAGCCCTATTTACAATGTTAACAGTAAAAATGTCAATAAATACAAATATTAAAATAAAATAATGTTAAAAAGTAATATCACAAGTAGTAAAAAGTAATTAATACACAAATAGGTATGAAAAAACAGTACAACACATATACAAGTAAAACATACGAGAAAAATAAATGAATAGGTAAGTATAACCAAAGTCAGGTAAAATCAAAAAATATTCAGTAGTGACTTGAAGAGTATTGAGCGGTGAGTTGGTCAACCTTTTTTTCTGAACATATTCAGTGGTGAGTTGAAGAAAAGGGTTGACCAACTCACCGCTCAATACTCAGCGGTGAGTTGGTCAACCTTTTTCTTTCGGAACATATTCAGTGGTGAGGTGAAGAGTATTGAGCGGTGAGTTGGTCAACATTTTTTTCGGAACATATTCAGTGGTGAGTTGAAGAGTATTGAGCGGTGAGTTGGTCAACCTTTTTCTTTTGGAATATATTCAGTCACTTGAGGTGAAGAGTATTGAGCGGCGAGTTGGTCAACCTTTTTTTCTAAAAATATTCAGTGGTGAGTTGGTCAACCTTTCTTTTGGAACATACTCAGTGGTGAGTTGAAGAGTATTGAGCGGTGAGTTGGTCAACCTTTTTTTCGGAACATATTCAGTGGTGAGTTGAAGAGTATTGAGCGGCGAGTTGGTCAACCTTTTTTTCGGAACATATTCAGTGGTGAGTTGAAGAATATTGAGCGGTGAGTTGGTCAACCTTTTTTTTCGGAACATATTCAGTGGTGAGTTGTTCATCTTTTCTTATGAGTAAGAGACAATGTGGAGTAGGCGTGGCTGTGTTGAATGACCTGCTGTACGCTGTGGGGGGACACGATGGACAGTCCTACTTGAACAGTATTGAGCGGTGAGTTGGTCAACCTTTTTCTTTCGGAACATATTCTGTGCTGAGTTGGTCAACTTTTTTTTCGGAACATATTCAGTGGTGAGTTGTTCATCTTTTCCTATGAGTAAGAGACAATGTGGAGTAGAGTTCACTGACCTGCTAAAGGCAGGATTATTGTCCGAGACTATCATTTCCTTACAACTGTCTACATCGTGTCGGATTTGTGTGGCAGGCTTCCTCTATACTGTGGCATCACTGTCACACAATCATACTAATGCTCGAGTGGTTTCATTGCAGGTACGACCCCCAGACGAACCAGTGGTCGTGTGACGTGGTGTCGCACTAGTGTGACAGGCTTCCTCTATGCTGTGGCGTCACTGTCACACAATCATACTAATGCTCGAGTGGTCTCATTGCAGGTACGACCCCCAGACGAATCAATGGTCGTGTGACGTGGTACCCACCACTTCGTGTGTCGCACTTGTGTGACAGGCTTCCTCTATGCTGTGACGTCACTGTCACACAATCATACTAATGCTCGAGTGGTCTCATTGCAGGTATGACCCCCAGACGAATCAATGGTCGTGTGACGTGGCACCCACCACTTCGTGTGTCGCACTTGTGTGACAGGCTTCCTCTATGCTGTGGCGTCACTGTCACACAATCATACTAATGCTCGAGTGGTTTCATTGCAGGTACGACCCCCAGACGAACCAATGGTCGTGTGACGTGGCACCCACCACATCGTATAGCACTAGTGTGACAGGCTTCCTCTACGCTGTGGCGTCACTGTCACACAATCATACTAATGCTCAAGTGGTTTCATTGCAGGTACGACCCCCAGACGAATCAATGGTCGTGTGACGTGGCACCCACCACATCGTGTGTCACATTAGTGTGACAGGCTTCCTCTATGCTGTGGCGTCACTGTCACACAATCATACTAATGCTCGAGTGGTTTCATTGCAGGTACGACCCCCAGACGAACCAGTGGTCGTGTGACGTGGCACCCACCACTTCTTGTCGCACCAGTGTGGGTGTGGCAGTTCTGGATGGATTCCTCTATGCTGTGGGGGGTCAGGACGGCGTGCAGTGCTTGAACCATGTGGAGAGGTAATTATCATGACCGAACTCAGTAGCTTCTAGTTCTTGGTTGGGGTTCGATTTTAATTTTTTTTTTTTTTTTTTCTTCTTATTTATATTATGTCTGGCTGGGGACTATAAACAGGGAGTAGACCAGCAGTCTGACAGGGGGACTATAAACAGGGAGTAGACCAGCATTGTCTTGGTTCTGGGGGCCCTTGTCAATTATTAGCCTCCTTGTTAAGACAGTGCTGAGTCATTCCTCCACTGTCTGGCTACCATCGTTCACGATGACGCCACCCTATGATAATGATTTATTTTTATATTATACATAAATTTATTGTTTTTGAAGAGATTGCCGCAGGCTATAACCCCGTCCTTTAGTTAGGATATTAGTATTATATTCTTCTTCGTATTTTTATTCCAAACTATTTTATCTTTTATTTATTTTTTATCTATTTTAACCTGTAAATATTGTACACTTTATCCTCCTAATAAAGATTGGACAGCAGAAATAAGGCGTTATTATATTAATGTTCTTCATGTCTTTTATTCGATAGGTATGACCCGAAAGAAAACAAGTGGAGTAGGGTAGCACCCATGACCACCAGAAGGCTAGGTGTTGCAGTGGCGGTTCTGGGGGGATTCCTCTATGCTATCGGAGGATCGGATGGCCAGAGTCCTCTCAATACAGGTGAGATGTTTATCATTATTATATTTTTTATCTATTGCATGTATGTATACTGTCTCGGTAGCTCAGTGGTAAAGGCGGCACTCTGTGAATCCAGAGATTCCAGAGGTCGTGGGTTCGAAGCCCAGCCGGGACATGACAAGTTATCCTCCCATTTGGGATTTTTACCACATAATAATATGTCTTGGGCTTACTGCTGGAATAATGGGATTTTAGTAGTCTCAATCGGGCAGTACAAATAAGGCGATATTATTATGGTTGAGCTCTGATATTGAAGAAAATCCGAAAATTTGGACTATAAAGTGAATAAAATAAGGTTTTCAACTAGCCGATACAGAATTTTTTTTGTAAAATCAAGAATCTAGAAAAAACGGTTTTCTACCTCGTTAAACAGATTTGAAGAGAATTGGCTGAGAAATTTTGGAGATACAAGTGATTTAGTAAATCTCAGAATACAGCGATAATGGAAAGTCATTAAATGTTCATTGCCAAGTGTATACAATGTGAACCATTCACAATTTTTTTTTTTTAAGATGAGTGTGTTTACTGCCTTTTTTATTTCGTAGCCACGAATCAGAAGCTACTACTGTAGACGCTTGTGTTGTAGCCTACCCATCCCGTAGTATGCCTCCTCTCTGATGGGAGAAAAGTTACACAATACTTCCCAATTAGGTGCTGGGTCAACACTAGCTCATCTTACCGACAACTGTAACTAAATTCAGAATACAATTTTTTATGTCGGCTCGGGGGATCGAACCAGTGCCGGATTACCCATATGGCGGATTTGGCAGATGCCAAGGGCCCCGCGCTTTAGGGGGCCCCGCGCTTGAGCAGCTTACACTAGATATTATGAGTTTTTTAAAAAGCTTACACTAGGTATTATGGGTTTTTTAAAAGCTTACACTAGGTACTTTTGTATAATGAGTAAGAAGAAGAAGAAATAAAAGTGAAATCACACACTCACAGCAAAGTACATACATTGAAAGAAAAGCGCGGGGCTGGATTGTTTTTCAAGACATGCAAGACAAAAAATCTTTGGTCATTTTCGAAGTGTCTTTTGATTGTTTGAAATTAATTTGGAGCATTCAATTTAAAAAAGTAGCATTCAATACTAGCGATAAAATCTTCATAGTAATAGATGCTCTACTTTCTACACATCTTACCTAATGACATCTTTCTACACATATTCTTTTCAAAATACATATTTAGATATTCCTACTATTATTCGGAAAAAATGTTGCCTTCGGTGTTATAAACGTCGTTTTGGATACTATTATGGATTGGTGCTCAGGACACTTGGCTTCAATTACAAGGTTCTAAAAATAGTATTTTAGAATAAACAAAAAGTACAATTTTGGGGCCCCGCGCCTTGAAATTGCCAAGGGCCTCGCGCAGCCTTAATCCGGCACTGGATCGAACCCAGGACCTTCCTCATGGCAAGCGAGTGCTTAAGCACTGAGCTAATTGCGCGCTTCATAATTGGCAGTGTTTCTATCGTGAGTGTATTTTGAGTGTGAAGATGGTGCAGGAATATAATAATAATAATATCGCTTTATTTTTACTGCCCGATTAGGACTATTAAAGTCCCATTATTCCAGCAGTAAGCCCAAGACATATTATTATGTGGTAAAAATCCCAATTGGGAGGATAACATGTCATGTCCCAGCTGGGTTTCGAACTCACGACCTCTGGAGTCTTTGGATTCACCGAGTGTCGCCTTTACCACTGAGCTACCGGGACTGAGGAATAGGATGATTAGAGGAATAATGTATTATTGTTTTATTTTTGTATAATTTTTATATTAAAATTATTTAAAGTTTTGAAAAAAATTAAAATCACCAACCAATTTTTTTTTCATTGCCAGTGGAGAGATTCGACCCTAAGCTGAACCGCTGGACCGCCATGGCGCCCATGTCCACCCGTCGCAAGCACCTGGGCTGTGCTGTGTTCAACAACGTGATCTACGCCGTGGGGGGGCGGGACGATAGCATGGAGCTGAGCAGCGCGGAGAAGTACAACCCGCACACGAACACCTGGCTGCCCATTGTCGCGATGACGTCACGACGCAGTGGAGTGAGTGTTGTTGTTTTTTTTTTTTTTTTAAGGGTTTTCTGGGATTCAAGTAAGGGTTTTCTATGGAGTGAGTGTTTTTTTTTTGGGTTTTCTGGGATTCAAGTTAGGGTTTTCTGTGGTTCAATTTCTGCCCATTGTAGCTATGACGTCACGACGCAGTGGAGTGAGTGTTGTTTTTTTTAGGGTTTTTGGGATTCAAGTAAGGGTTTTCTATGGTTCAAGTTCTGCCCATTGTAGCTATGGTGTCACGACGCAGTGGAGTGAGTGTTGTTTTTTTAGGGTTTTCTGGGATTCAAGTAAGGGTTTTCTATTGTTCAAGTTGGTGTTTCCTATGCTTCAAGTTATGGTTTTCTGGGGTTTAAAGTGGGGTTTCCTATGGTTCAAGCTATGGTTTTCTATGGTTCAAGTTAAGGGTTTTTTTTATAGGGTTTAAGTTATGTAGGGTACGTGACGATAGCATGGAGCTGAGCAGTGCGGAGAAGTACAACCCGCACACGAACACCTGGCTGCCCATTGTAGCGATGACGTCACGACGCAGTGGAGTGAGTGTTTTTGTTTTTTTTTTTTAGGGTTTTCTGGGATTCAAGTAAGGGTTTTCTATTGTTCAAGTTAGAGTTTTCTATGGTTCAGGTTATGGTTTTCTGGGGTTTAAAGTGGGGTTTCCTATGGTTCAAGCTATGGTTTTCTATGGTTCAAGTTAAGGGTTTTTTTATAGGGTTTAAGTTATGTAGGGTACGTGACGATAGCATGGAGCTGAGCAGTGCGGAGAAGTACAACCCGCATACGAACACCTGGCTGCCCATTGTAGCGATGACGTCACGACGCAGTGGAGTGAGTGTTGTTTTTTTTAAGGGTTTTCTGGGATTCAAGTTAGGGTTTTCTATGGTTCAAGTTATGGTTTTCTGGGGTTTATAGTGGGGTTTCCTATGGTTCAAGCTATGGTTTTCTATGGTTCAAGTTGAGGGTTTTTTTTATAGGGTTTAAGTTATGTAGGGTACGTGACGATAGCATGGAGCTGAGCAGTGCGGAGAAGTACAACCCGCACACGAACACCTGGCTGCCCATTGTCGCTATGACGTCACGACGCAGTGGAGTGAGTGTTGTTTTTTTTTTTTTTTTTTTTTTTTTAGGGTTTTCTGGGATTCAAGTAAGGGTTTTCTATGGTTCAAGTTCTGCCCATTGTAGCTATGACGTCACGACGCAGTGGAGTGAGTGTTTTTTTTTAAGGGTTTTCTGGGATTCAAGTTAGGGTTTTCTGTTGCTCAAGTTGGTGTTTTCTATGGTCCATGTTATGGTTATTTGGGGTTAAAGTGGGGTTTCCTACGGTTCAAGCTATGGTGTTTCGTATGGTTCAAGTTAAGGGTTTTTTTATAGGGTTTAAGTTATGTAGGGTACGTGACGATAGCATGGAGCTGAGCAGTGCGGAGAAGTACAACCCGCACACGAACACCTGGCTGCCCATTGTCGCTATGACGTCACGACGCAGTGGAGTGAGTGTTGTTTTTTTTTTGTTTTTTTTTTTTTAGGGTTTTCTGGGATTCAAGTTAGGGTTTTCCATGGTTCAAGTTTTGCCCATTGTAGCTATGACGTCACGACGCAGTGGAGTGAGTGTTTTCCTTTTTTTTTAGGGTTTTCTGGGATTCAAGTTAGGGTTTTCTGTGGTTCAATTTCTGCCCATTTTAGCTATGACGTCACGACGCAGTGGAGTGAGTGTTCTTTTTTTTAGGGTTTTCTGGGATTCAAGTTAGGGTTTTCTGTGGTTCAATTTCTGCCCATTGTAGCTATGACGTCACGACGCAGTGGAGTGAGTGTTGTTTTTTAGGGTTTTCTGGGGTTCAAGTTAGGGTTTTCTATGGTTCAAGTTCTGCCCATTGTCGCTATGACGTCACGACGCAGTGGAGTGAGTGTTTTTGTTTTTTTTTTAGGGTTTTCTGGGATTCAAGTTAGGGTTTTCTATGGTTCAAGTTATGGTTTTCTGGGGTTTATAGTGGGGTTTCCTATGGTTCAAGCTATGGTTTTCTAGAGTTCAAGGTTTTTTTTTATAGTGTTCAAGTTATGTAGGGGACGAGACGATAGCATGGAGCTGAGCAGTGCGGAGAAGTACAACCCGCACACGAACACCTGGCTGCCCATTGTAGCTATGACGTCACGACGCAGTGGAGTGAGTGTTGTTTGTTTTTTTTTTAGGTTTTCTGGGATTCAAGTTAGGGTTTTCTATGGTTCAAGTTTTGCCCATTGTAGCTATGACGTCACGACGCAGTAGAGTGAGTGTTTTTTTTAAAGGGTTTTCTGGGATGCAAGTAAGGGTTTTCTATGGTTCAAGTTCTGGCCATTGTAGCTATGACGTCATGACGCAGTGGAGTGAGTGTTGTTTTTTTTTAGGGTTTTCTGGGATGCAAGTTAGGGTTTTCTATGGTTCAAGTTGGGGTTTTCTATGGTTATTTGGGGTTTAAAGTGGGGTTTCCTATGGTTCAAGCTATGGTTCAAGTTAGGGTTTTTTTATAGGGTTTAAGTTATGTAGGGGACGAGACGATAGCATGGAGCTGAGCAGTGCGGAGAAGTACAACCCGCACACGAACACCTGGCTGCCCATTGTCGCAATGACGTCACGACGCAGTGGAGTGAGTGTTTTTGTTTTCAGGGTTTTCTGGGATGCAAGTAAGGGTTTTCTATGGTTCAAGTTGGTGTTTCCTATGTTTCAAGTTATTGTTTTCTGGGGTTTAAAGTGGGGTTTCCTATGGTCAAGCTATGGTTTTCTATGGTTCAAGTTAAGGGTTTTTTTTTATAGGGTTTAAGTTATGTAGGGTACGTGACGATAGCATGGATCTGAGCAGCGCGGAGAAGTACAACCCGCACACGAACACCTGGCTGCCCATTGTCGCTATGACGTCACGACGCAGTGGAGTGAGTGTTGGTTTTTTTTTTTTTAGGGTTTTCTGGGATTCAAGTTAGGGTTTTCTATGGTTCAAGTTATGGTTTTCTGGGGTTTAAAGTGGGGTTTCCTATGGTTCAAGCTATGGTTTTCTATGGTTCAAGTTAAGGGTTTTTTTATAGGGTTTAAGTTATGTAGGGTACGTGACGATAGCATGGAGCTGAGCAGTGCGGAGAAGTACAACCCGCACACGAACACCTGGCTGCCCATTGTAGCGATGACGTCACGACGCAGTGGAGTGAGTGTTGTTTTTTTTTAGAGTTTTCTGGGATTCAAGTTAGGGTTTTCTATGGTTCAAGTTTTGCCCATTGTAGCTATGACGTCACGACGCAGTAGAGTGAGTGTTTTTTTTAGGGTTTTCTGGGATGCAAGTAAGGGTTTTCTATGGTTCAAGTTCTGGCCATTGTAGCTATGACGTCACGACGCAGTGGAGTGAGTGTTGTTTTTTTTTAGGGTTTTCTGGGATTCAAGTTAGGGTTTTCTATGGTTCAATTTCTGCCCATTGTAGCTATGACGTCACGACGCAGTGAAGTGAGTGTTTTTTTTTTAAGGTTTTCTGGGATTCAAGTAAGGGTTTTCTATGGTTCAAGTTCTGGCCATTGTAGCTATGACGTCACGACGCAGTGAAGTGAGTGTTTTTTTTTAAGGTTTTCTGGGATTCAAGTAAGGGTTTTCTATGGTTCAAGTTCTGGCCATTGTAGCTATGACGTCACGACGCAGTGGAGTGAGTGTTTTTTTTTAGGCTTTTCTGGGATTCAATTAATGGTTTTCTATGGTTCAAGTTAAAGCGTTTTTTTTTTTAATTTAACGAAAAGCCTGAACAAGACCGAACGGTCAGCTCTGGTCAACCAAAATTTGAAGAGTAAAGAAAAAGTAATTTTTGGGACTCTGGTTTATTTACATTAAAGATATCGGTGTTTGTTTACATTTTGCATTTGAAACTATCCACTTCTTCTTACCCCCATCATCAGAGCCATGTCCTTATTTAATGAGACAAATCAGTAATGATTGTTCTCTCGCGTCTCTATGCACTTCTCACTTTTCTGTTTATACTGATTGTGTGAATAGGATGACAGTGTAGAGTGTGTAGACGTTAGAAAAAAAACATAATATTTTGACCCCGCCGAACACGTAAGGCTGGCATTTTCGGCCCTACCCAGGCTGAGTGAGTTTAATGTGGGTAGCTGGTACGATTCCCAGCGAATGGAGGGCAAAACTCCCGTCCTGACAATCTTAAAATCAGGACATTATAACCAAATAGAATCAACTGGTCACAATAGATCTAATAGAGGTCGATGTGATAATTGGGGCTTTCCCCTGTAGAACTCCAACCAGTCTATAATAATAATAATAGATCAAATTATAATAATGATTCAAAGAAATTAATCTATACTTATATAAGAGAGTTTCACTCACTGACTGACTGACTGACTGACTCACTGATTCATCACTGTTTCTCCGAACTGGTAAGTCCTAGGAAGCTGAAACTTGGTAGGTAGCTTTGTCTTATAGTCTAGATGTGCAATAAGACGGGATTTTTCGAAATTCCCACTACAACACCTGCCATTGGTGAAAAAGAATTTTTTGCTTTCACGGCCATGCCTCGGCCCGCAAAGCGGGCGACAGCCCGCTAGTAATAAATAAATTAGAAAAAGTTAGAGTTTACTAAGGTTCAAGTTAGGATACATTTATTTTGGGAAAGAGATGATGTTGAGCATGTATGGATTTTTTTTTGTCAGGAGAAGGAATTTTTTTTTTATTATGAAGAATAAATAATAGTATACAACTATACATATTAACAGTAGATCACTGGTAATCCAGCTCCATCTTCATAAGGTAGACTCCTTACAGTTTTTCTAGTACCTCTGGGTCTAAGAGAGGCATCCCGAATGATCGATAATTGTTCTTGAGCATATATGGATATTTTTTTTTGTTGTTCCCTAACGTCTTTGAACGTTGTTCCCTAAGCGTACATCCGTTGTAATGTTTCGCCCCCCCTCCCCCCCCCCTAGGTGGGTCTCGCCGTGGTGAACGGGCAGCTGTACGCGGTGGGCGGTTTCGACGGCACCTCCTACTTGAAGACCATCGAGGTGTACGATCCCGACTCGAACCAGTGGAAGCTGTGCGGCGCCATGAACTACCGGCGCCTGGGCGGCGGCGTGGGCGTCATGCGGGCGCCGCAGACCGAGAACTATTTCTGGTGAGTGCGCCCCTCCTTTTTCATGGCTACGGAATAAACAAAAACGGCTGTGAAACACTCATCTTTAAAAAAAATAAAAAATAAATCAGTGAGTCATACGAAATTTGATGGTTGAAAGGGAGAGTGATTTCTGGAACGAGACCCTAGTCTGTGTTTTGGATTGATTTGTTTTATTTGTTATGTACATAATTTATTTTTAGTAGTGTGTTTATTTTTATTAATGTTTTGGGCTAATTTTATTTTTTCTTATTTTTTTTTTTCTTCCATAAATAAACTATGCATCCTGACCAATGCATGTACTATTGCTCATTTCACTGTAGTAGTCACCCTAGCTGAGTGAATAGCGTACTCGACAAGTTATCTTCCCATTTGGGATTTTGACCACATAATAACATGTCTTGGACTTACTACAGGAATAATGAGACTTAATAGTGCTAGTCGTGCAGTGTAAATAAGGCAATATTAATAATATTTACTTTGCCACCAACCTCAGTAGCTTGATCAATAAGGCGGCGGTCTTGTAACCTGGAGGTCGGTGGTTCAAGTCGGTGGATTCAGCATAGATTTAGTAACGCTAGTTTGAGTAGTTGTGATATCACGAAAGTGATTAACACAAGTATGATAACTAGTTGTTACTTTCCATTAAACAATGCTACTTGGATAAAACAGTTTTAATTTGAATTTCATAAAAATAATCCCTAGAAGGTTTTCTTCCCCAAGTTGGATAATTATCATTTTGTTTGCTTCATTATTTTGCATATCGTTTGTTGTTTATGTTGAATTGTTTTATTTATTTATTATTATTTTTAGAGATCCCACTGAGTGCAACGTTTTGTCTCGAATTTTAAATGGGAGAATTTAAATGATCAAGTTTTGTTTATATTTATCATCAATTCATCATCATAGATGGTATCGTGAACGTCATCGTGAACGATGGTAGCCAGACAGTGGAGGAATGATTCAGCACTTCTACCACTGTCTTTACAAGGAGGTTAATGATTGACAAATGCCCCCAGAACCAAGCCAATGCTGATCCACTCCCTGTTTATATTCCCACAGTCAGATTTTATATTTATTTCATAACTTATTATTGTGTTCATTGTCTATAAAAAATTGTGAATTAAGCTTGATCCAATTGTTTAAAAAAATGTTTATAAAAAAAATTGGAAGTGTTGCAAAACATTGCGAAGACATTGAGGTTCGATCTCATTTGATCTTAAAGAAAGAGTGGAAAATGTTGCACTCAGTGGTATTCTGGCTTAACGAGACAAGATCTCGTCATTTCACGCCCCATTATTATTATTATTTGTTTGTTAGTTCTTTTCTAATTTGCTAGTCTTGTGCATGATTATCTAACTGTCCCCGTGTCCCGTGGTGTCTCCTACCTCTGTTACAGGAACAAGTCTGTGGCTGCCATCACCAAATAACCATCTGCCTCTTCAATCACCAAATAACCATCCGCCTCTTCCATCACCGCATAAACCTTGCGCCTGATCCATCACCTAATAGCGAAATAACCATGTGTCTGTTCTATCAGCAAATAGACATTGGCCCGGCATATTAGCAAATAACCATCTGCCTCTTCCATTACCGAATAAACCTTGCGCCTAATCCATCACCTAATAGCGAAATAACCATCTGTCTGTTCTATCAGCAAATAGACATTGGTCTGAATTATCCTCAAATAACCATCCGCCCCTCTTAGATGACTAAACAACCAAAAAAATCCCTTTCCAAGGTGACTGCTATCAGCAAATAAACATCTACCTGACCTATCATCAAATAAGAGTCTGCTCCTTCTATAACCAAATAACCAACAGTCTATTTCGTCATCAAGTAGACTGCTATTACCAAATAACCATCCGTCTCGTCTATCAGCAAATAAACATCTGTCTGAATAATAATAATAAATCATTTGTTTTACTTTTCATTTCTTTTTTGTATACAAAGGACCCATCCCAAGCCATTTTTATTTTAAACATCTGCCTGAATAATAATAATAAATCATTTGTTTTACTTTTCATTACTTTTTTGTATACGTATACAAAGGACCCATCCTAAGCCATTTTTATGGCTTAGGATGGGTCCTCAAATAACCATCCGCGCCTTACATCACTGAATAACCGAAAGTCTATTTCGTCACCAAGTTGACTGCTATCACCTATGTAAGCATGCGCTTGAGTCATAACTCATAACCCATTTATTATTATCTGACCTGGTTGTAGGAACACTGCGACCTAATTAGATGTTGATTCTATTTGGTTTTAATGTCGCACTGAATCATTACAACTCTCAACTTTTAGATGAAAAAAATGACTATTATGATGATAGGTACCTAATTGTTTTTGTTTTTTTTTTTTCGTGCATGGCCTGCAATTCTTATATACATAATAAGTTTTTTACCTTCTTTTCAAAAATCAATTAACGAAATGACAGTTTCGTTTTTTTTATATATATTTATACAGGTTGTCCCATTATAATCGAGATGTTCAAATATCTCGAGAACAAATAAAGATAGAAAGGTCGTGTTTTCGGTGGTATCCCCAACTTTTTGGGGGAGAATTATTGTAATCATTTGAAATGTGTCAGTTGTTTTCTTCAAGGGCATTTTTGTTTTCATAATGAAACCCTATGTATTTGAAGTCAAAGAGTCAGAATTTTTTTGTTAGAAAATTCTGCCCAACCTTTGTGACCTTTGTGGACCACGAGTAATTGGTATTTTGATCAACTCTTTTGATTTGTAAAGAGTAAATTTATGAAGCCAAAGTTGAAATGTATTTCTTAAATGAATTTATGTAAATCTTCTGTACAAAACACTTTAACATAGTTTAATATTTTTATTTTAATTAATTTATTTAGGATTTAATTGACTAGAGAAACAGAATTTTTTAACCGTCCATAGACAGGACAAGTATGATAAGAATTATGAATTTTGAGGGACTATGCCTGTTCACATTTTTTAAGTTCCTAAAAGTGCCTAAATATTTGGTTCGAAATTGGACCTTTTTTTTTTCATTTATATACGTAAATGACATTTCACATCATGTTATTGTGACACCATATCATGAATTGGGCTATCTATGTATGTTCCAACTCACATAATTCATGATATTTTTATAGGTCATTTTTCTATTTGAATTAGGCAGATTAGGCCTGACGTACCATAGTAACCATAAATTACATCTAAATATATTTTTTTTTATGAATATACACTCACCGGAAGAATTAACCGGACACTTCCTGTTTTCCCCTTTAACACCGTGTATTTCCATGCGGCTGCAAAAGGTTGTAACTTCTACTGTAGATAACATTTTCCGATGATTTTTGTTTTGTATAAAAGAAAACAGATTAAGGATTTAAGCTCATTATAAGAAAAAAAATCAGGAAAAATCATTGCAACTCATGGAAAGACAAATGTAAACTTGCAAAACACAGAATTTTAGAGGTGTTTGATTTAGAACACACTCAGTTCACTGTTTTATTTTTATCATTCGATTTTTCTTAAAAATACAAAAACCTAAAGATTTCAATTTCAACATGACCTACTAATACAAGGATTTAAAAAAAAACACAATTTATGAGGATGTTTCAAAAATCTCAAAAATACGGTAAATTGAAATTTTAAATTTTTCTTTCCATGAGTTGCAATGATTTTTCCTGAATTTTTTCTTATAATGAGTGTAAATCCTTAATCTGTTTTCTTTTATACAAAACAAAAGTCATATAAAAAAGTTATCTACAGTAGAAGTTACAACCTTTTGCAGCCGCATGGAAATACACGGTGTTAAAGGGGAAAACAGGAAGTGTCCGGTTAATTCTTCCGGTGAGTGTAGTAGTTTTACCCTGATTAACGTGCTGCTGTGAAATGAACCTGAGTCTTTATTTTCTCACACATAATATCTGCTGGAGAAATCCCACTTGGTTTGGAACTCAGATTTATTTATTTTTCTATTCGTGTAATTTGATTTTTATTTATTAAAAATGGAAACGAATCTCTTTTTAATTTCAACAAAAAGAAACTCTCCCCTAGATTAAAAAATAAAGATTTGATGAAATGTTTCAAAGTGGATTGTAATGATCATTTGCTGAAATATCTTATAAATATTCATTTCGTGATTGAGTTATGCATTGACGCCTGATACACAGTAAAAACAACAAAATTTGCAACAATTTAACTAATGGAGGGTCTATTACTTATTTTGTTGTTTTTCTTAATTCATTCTCCTTTTATCTTTCATTCTTACCGCCTGTCTCATTTTTTGTGTACTTTTATATAATTCAATAATACAAGCATATTATAATAATATAACCTGTGAAAATTTTAAATGTTGTTCATATTTTTCTTTTCCTTTGCTAAAAAATGCGGAGTTTTATTTATCAAAAAAAATTTTGCCCGAAATTGAACCCGGGACATGGGCATTTGGGCAATGCTGATGTTACATTCATCGAACCATGTATATTGCTTTATTTTGGTATACTTGCAACTGTGTCTCGTGAGAGACTCAATAATGCTGTTATACAGCTGTTGGGCAAAGTAAATATAAGTTGAAAAAAAAAGTTATCATATTTGTGTTAATCACTTTCGTGATATCATAACTACTCAAACTCGCTTTACTAAATCTACGCTGACTGTGACTTGAACCACCGACCTCCAGGTTACAAGTCCGGCGCCTTATTGATCAAGCTACTGAGGTTGGTGGCAAAGTAAATTGCACGACTAGGACTGTTAAGTCCCATTATTCCGGCGGTAAGCCCAAGACATAATATTATGTGGTCAAAATCGTAAATGGGAGGATAACTTGTCATGTCCCGGCTTCGAACCGCTACTTCTTGATTGCCACAAGGTTCACACAGGAAAAAAGAGTAAATATTTAAAATTTACTCCAGTTGAGATCATCCACTTGAGTTTAAGCATGGGACGCTTAACTGGGAGGTCGATAGCTTGAATCCCAAACAAGGCTAAATAAAAGAAGTAAAAATTGTATATATTATTTTTTTCTTTTAAATATAACGAGACTTAATAAAATAATTTGCACAAATACCTCATTGCTTGTTCTTATTTCCGCCACTGTAATTTACATATCTATACAAGTAAGTACATAAAATATTAACATTTACTCGTATGTATGTCCTAAAAATAAAAGGCAGGGTTATTTTCTAGGGCAATCTCTTCCACCCAACCCTTGGAAGTTCTATTGGCGTTTAAAAAAAACTAATCGACTCTTGTTTCCAATTTCTCTGATTTCAGTTCGGACACGCTGGGAGAGGAGATGAAGCCGAAATATTTTCTGCGCCCCAGCAAGAAGTCTGTGTGTCTTGGGAAGTGATGGTGTGAAAAGATAAACCATCTCAACTGTTTCTTTATTTGGATCAAGTTATAAAATTTCGAACTTTCAGATTATAACTATCGGATACTTCGGCCTAGGTATACACCCCCTGAAGTATTACCTTGTAGTTCCAGGGGGGACTAAATTTGCTGGGGAAAAAAAGTATATAGGCCAAACACCTCGGGAGGAAAAAGGCCTCTGTAGCAATTAATTGCGATTTAATGTAGCTAGATTTGTATCTAGTGTGATTTCGGGGAGCGGCATCTGTTTCAAGACCTATCCGCATCAAGGCCTATCACCCTATTTAAAGAAAGAGACAACGCGGCAGAGTGTTATATTAACAGTAAGATTATGTAGTTCCCATTTTTTTTTTTTTTTTTTTTTTTTTTTTTTTGAAGGAAGGTTTAACGTCGGTTGCAACTACATGGTCATATCACGACGGGAGTTTTACCTTCCATTCGCGTCACAAACCAGCTACTCAAAATAAGCTCACCCAGCCTGAGTGGGGTCGAGTTCGAATTTTGAATAGTCACCCATCCAAGTACCTACCTCGCTGGACGTTGCTTAACTTCAGTCACAGAACGACATCCACGCTGGCGTGATTGATTTTATGATTGCACGCTATGGTCAACTTCACTCACATTATTTTGACAGAAATCTTGTAGATTTTGAGAACACTGAGAAAATTTTTTGGACGGACAATTTCCGAAAAAGGGAAACTACCTTTTTTGAACTAATAATAACACGTTTTCAGTGTGAACAAAAAAGTAGGTTTTTCTTAAAATTAATGTAGACATGTTGTTTTCTTATTTTTAGGGGGTTTAGCAAAGTCAGACTGAATTCACTTGTCTGTCCCGGTAGCTCAGTGGTAAAAGCGGCACTCTGTGAATCAAAAAAAAACTTCTACTTGGTGGTTATTTTTTTTTTTTTTTTTTTTTTTTTTTTAAGTGGGGTTTAACGTCGCTTTCAACTGCCATGGTCATATCACGACGGGGGTTTTACCCTCCATTCGCAGGAAACTCACAAACCTGCTACTCACATTGACCTCACCCAGCCTGAGTGGGGCCGGGAAAAGCCAGCGTCACGAGAATTAGAATTTGAATGGTCACCCATCCAAGTCTTAACCTCGCTGGATGTCGCTTAACTTCGGTGTTCTGAAGGGAACCGGTGTATTCAACATGCCATCGACGCTGGCACTTGGTGGTTAATTTTCGTTTCAAAATTGATAATGGAACATTAAATAAATCCTTTTTTAGTTAATGTTGGTCGGACCAAAAAGTCCCCGTTAAAATTTAATCATTATCATTTTTGCGTCCATCTTTTCTTTGTCCATTGACAAATCAACGAATCGGAGGGATCGCCATTATTTTTCCACTGTCTGTGAATGAAGAACTCGATTAGCGATGCAACAGATTAATTAGTCCATTTCTCACAAGGCTTAACGGACATTGTACTAGAACTCCATTAGAGATTTTGTGCACTGGTAGTCAAGTGGTTAAGGCGCTAGTCTGGTAATCCAGGTAGTGAAGGGATCCGTTGGTTCGAATCCCACCCAGTGCATGAATTTTTCCTCGTTAACTTGAGTATGTGACCACACAATAATAAGACTCTGAGGGTTAGGTGGTAGAAAATGCTTAGAACATTAACCTAGCCTGGTGGTGGTTACCTTCCATTAAAGAGTGTAATTATTATTATTGTCTTTGCAATACCTCGCTACAGTAACTCCTTCGAAGAAAGTTAATTTTCTTCATCTTCATTGAATGCCATATAATCGCTGTCATTCCAAATTTTACCAATTCTTTAATATTATTATTAAAAGTTTAATAATCGTTGTTCCTCATGCATTCACACATTATGTAGATACCACCTAGACTTAATCTAATACCTATACCCAAGATATGTTAAATTAGATATAACTATGTATAACTAATTAACTACCCTAAATAATTCTCTAGAATATAACAATTAACATTTCAAGGACTTCAAAAGAAAATTCCAAATACCAAAAATCAGTTTTATAAAAATCTAAGTGTTGTGTTTGCGATCTATGCGATCAACTAATCAACTTTAAAAGCAGTTTTCAAGTGGAGAATTGTCTCTTTTAGTTAGCAGACACTAGATTTTTTCTTCGCGGCTGGGGATTGAACCCAGGTCAGCGTGCGCGCAAGCCTAGTGCCCTAGACCACTCGGCCACGGTGATTTCTGGACAATGACGAACAAAAAGCATCAAAAATTTTAGAGGACGGCATCTCTGCTTCTGAACAGAACCATTCTCGATCAGGTCAGATATTATAAAGCCCTGAATCATGCATTGTTTAATTGAGTGCGTATTTCGAAAAATGATCCATGTTACAACTTTTGGAAATCGGTTTCACTTGAAAATAATGACATGAGAGGGGTTTAGAATACAGAACTTATTTTTATTTTTTGAAAAATGTTTAGAAGACCCGCTTGAAATTATTTTTCAAA
>CM044956.1:7046278-7061561 GCA_024516035.1 Bactericera cockerelli | reverse complement strand
ACCATTCTCGACCTGGTCCGATATTATAAAGCCCTGAAAGCCAGCGTCGATGGCATGTTGAATACACCGGTTCCCTTCAGAACACCGAAGTTAAGCGACATCCAGCGAGGTTAAGACTTGGATGGGTGACCATTCAAATTCTAATTCTCGTGACGCTGGCTTTTCCCGGCCCCACTCAGGCTGGGTGAGGTCAATGTGAGTAGCAGGTTTGTGAGTTTCCTGCGAATGGAGGGTAAAACCCCCGTCGTGATATGACCATGGCAGTTGAAAGCGACGTTAAACCCCACTTAAAAAAAAAAAAAAAAAAAAAAAAAAAAGCCCTGAATCATGCATTGTTTCAAATTTCGATCCATGTTACAAATTTTGGAAATCGGTTTCACTTGAAAATAACGACATGAAGAGAGGTTTAGAATATAGAACTTTTTTGTTGTTGAAATATTTGCAAAATAATAATTATAAAGCTATGTATTCTAAACACTTTTCAAATCATTATTTTCAAATGACAAAGGTTTCTAAAATTTGTAACATAGATCGTTTTTCGAGATATGCATTCAGTTATTCTTTTTTTTTACTTCAAATCTAAATTTTTTGGGTCTATTACTTTTCTTTATATAGGATAAGGAAAGTAAAAACCTAACATGAGATGTATAACAATAAATTTAGAGAAGGTACTTCACTGAATTTATTTAGCAGATAACGGAACAATAGCGTCCGAGTTTGAGTAATGGTGACGTCACGATTCTGATTAAATAAGAATAATAACTTCTTTTATTAAATTGGCACTCTTATCACTACCGTCCTTTCTCTTCTCCCAAATCTTGTTGCTTGGTGGGAGAGTGGGAGGTTCATTCCAAATAAAATCTTTTTATAGTTTTTGATTAGTTATTTAAGTTATGTGCACGTGTACCATAATACATTGGTACCGTGGCAAGAATATTTGAACAAATACTTGATTTCACGCTGATGTGCACGTGTTTTCCACCCAAACTAGTTATGCTCTGACGGAATAAATCGCCTACTATTCAAAACCAGGTTGGAAAAAAATATACGCCACGTTTTTATCTTGAAGGGGGAACAGATAACCTTTCCCGCCATTCTTACGAAACGTCAAATCATTCATACATAGCCTAGTAATGATATTTTATATATTACTATGGATTCTTGAAAAAAACTAATAATAATAATAGCCCAGTAATGACGAAATTTCTGATATGCTATGAATTTTAAATTACATGGCATTCAGTTTGCTTCCTCTTCGCCAAATATCTACCTCCTCGCACAATATTTTGAACGATTGCCATAAAAGTAGTAAAATATAGAAGAAAGACAGCTGGTCTCATGATTTTGATATTTTAACAAGCAAAACGGGCTGTTTTTTTATTTTGTAAGAAAAATTCTCATGTTGCCAGAAATTCAAAAGTCAGGAATGCGAATAAAAATATCTTGCGATGTATTGCCAAAGTTGGTTCGTCCATCTCTGTTGCATTCGAAACTAATCGAAACAAATCACACCCTTTCAGTAAATTCTTAGCACGTTAAAACATGATATCAATTCCCGACGGATAACTTAACTTAAGCAACATTAGTATGGAGAAAAAATGGATGGTCGTCTTAGGTTCAAATCCGTTTGTCTTTAGATATTTTCGCTCGCATTCCGCAAACAATCAGGCTGGGTGAGGTTAATCCGTAGGTTTTTTTTAAAAACTTAATCACCAACACTACTCCATACTAAACTTAATTACTTCTAAATGACTCAATTATCTTGCCGTATACTAAACTGCCATCCATATGAATGATTCTTTTTCTCCTGTTTTTTTTTTACAATTTGGCTCACTTTTATTATTTTATTATTAACAACTGTCATCCCAGTTATACCACCTTACTTTCGAAATAATTTATTTCTTTTTTCGTTTTAAATTTTAGGGAACTAGGCAAATTTCTCATATCTTATCGAACTTCGCCCTCTTGTCTTTATTAATTAAATTATGTATTAATATAATAATAAAATTATTTAACTTAAAAAGAAATGATTTTATTATTTTTTAGTTAAATCTCGTGTAGGTATTTCAGTGTTTTTAATAACAAAGTTTAACGTCAAAAAAGTACAACAGATATTGTACCTATACGTACTTCAAGGGGATTTTAAATGAAGAAATGTAAATGAAATAAAATGAATTCCTTCCTTCCTGTCATTAATAAAAACTAGTGTGAATAGTAAAAAAGTTATTCCTAGGGGATTGGGGCCGGGTTGCGAAAAGTTCAAGATATCAAAAAAAAAAAGTGATCAGATAGACCCTTTTTTTACCACAAGAAAAACTTGTTCATATGAAAATTTCGTATCTCTTATTGTTTAGCCAGAACGTCCAAACGCCGCCAAATTGCGGTCAAAAGGCCGTCACTGGCGGCACCGATTTTTTTTCAATAGTTTCGTGCTGAGTCCTCTATATTTTTTGACCTTTGCACCGAATTTCAATTCTCTAGCTCGTGTTCTTGAGATATTTTTTTACTGACAGACACACACACGGAACAATGGCTGAAACTTTGGATTTAGGCTCTGGACCCTAAAACGTGTTTTGGCATGAAAACTCACTATAAATTTTTGTGGGTGGTTCCATTACTTTCTGTTCTGTAGGATAAGGAAAGTAATAAATTTTAGAAGAAAATGAAAAATTAAAAAAAAAAAATTGAATAGCATCTCGAAAAGAAGAAATAAAAATTGTTTCAATTGGGTGTGAAATTGACGGAAGAGCTCTTGGTTTTTATTTCAAAGAATACAAAGCAACACATACATCATGTGAAGAAAAATAAATTATATTCAAATAAAGTTCCTAGTCAATACATTTTGAAGGTAAAAATTTCCGTTTATTTTTGGATTTTTTTCTTTTTTTTTTTCCAAATTCCAAAAAATATTTCACTTCAATATTTGGGTAATTGAGGGCAATTATATCTTAAAAGACATCTCAGAGAAAATAATGAGAGAAAAAATATGTTTTTTCAGATCCAACCATAGCTTAAAATCTGGAACAAACAATGCATCTTAAACCTAATCCCAGAGAAAGTGAAACAATAATTTGAGATAAAAATAAATCGAACAAGGAGCAAAAACATTTCTTATAGCTCAACAACATCATTCATACATTCATCATTGTTACACAAGTCACCTTTTGAAAAATACCGATTTCCAGAATTTGTGCATCAAATTTACTTTTTTAATTTTCAAATTTTCAAAGTTGGATTACGTATCAAATTTTTTTTTTTGTGAATTATTAGATTTTCTACTTTTATAGGTGAATGAAGAACTGACATATTAAAATTCCAGAAGTTTTCCTCATGTCAAAATGAGGAAAAATTATCAATATATAATATATATATATAATAATGCTTTTTCTTTGTGTTATTATGTCACAATTTTAGTGGGTAGCGCAGAATCATAGGACTTTACCACTTTAATTTACAATATCTTGTATTATTTTTTTGCCTAAGATTCTGCCACTGGTCGCTGCTTCACATTAAAGCAGCTACTCATTTTTCCTCACGAGGTATGAGTGGACCCCGAACATCCAAGTACAGAGCAGAAAAAATCCTCCCCCGCTGGGAATCGAACCCAGGTCACCATGTGTGCAATGCCTAGCGCGCTAACTCGCTCTGCCACAGTGACTACTCCACAGTGACTAAAAATTATCAATAAAAGTGACTAAAAATTATCAATAAAAAAAATGGAGACAACTTTTTTTGGGGTTTAACGTCGCTTTCAATTGCGAAGTCATATCAAGACGAGAGATTTTGATTACCAACGAAATTAATAATGTTCAACACTACACTTAATTGACCATGCCTAAAATTTAGGCACTGCCATAAAGTAAATAGTCCATGTTAATGAGTCCATGCCTTGGTTGACAGTAGAAAAACAGCAAACAGGTTCCATGAATGCTCTAGAATCTCTAAATATTTTCTTTTCTCACTTTTCACTGATATACTTGATTTTTTTAAATTTATAACTATTCCATTGATGTTGGTAACATTATTTGACTTGGTCAAATCATAAAATTTGCTATTCACATAAAAATTTGGTACAAATCAAAGTATTCTGTGGACAGAACTGACGAAAACTGTTTGTCTAAAGAAACAATTGGCAGTTATTTTGATATTCATACAAAAGAACACAACAAGTTACACACAGCATTTAGATAATAATTAAAACCATCACTCTTGAAATCCTAATTATTTCTTGACGTTCATGCAGGGTTTGAGAAGTCAGTGTTGTGATGTCTTGTCATGTCATCTAGTTGTTTCTTAGTTTGGTGGAGAATTTCATCGGTTGATACTTTCAGGTCTTGAACTTCACTGTCCAGTTTATTTATCACCCATTCTATTGCCAGTCGTCCCTGAAATCAAATACATGGAATAAACATGAATTTTCCGACAAACAACAAAAAATAAATGTGGGATTAACTTGTAGTTTATTTTTATAATAATATTCAATGTAACAATCAGAATCATTTACATACTTGGAGAATCATAACATTACTATGATTTCAAATTATATGATGTTTAATGAATCATAAAACATGTAACTAGACATGAGATTATAATAATCAATTGTTCAAGATTATGATGTGCAATTTATCATTAGGTAGATAATGAATGACCAGTCATATGATAAAAAAATTACAACACATTAATGGGTTCAAACCTTGTATTAATAGTTGTTTAACAATAATAATATTAAATAAATGAATATTAATAATAATAAATAATAATGTTTTTTCTTTGTGTTATTATGTCACAATTTTAGTGGGTAGCGCAGAATCATAGGACTTTACCACTTTAATTTACAATATCTTGTATTATTTTTTTGCCTAAGATTCTGCCACTGGTCGCTGCTTCACATTAAAGCAGCTTCTCATTTTTCCTCACGAGGTATGAGTGGACCCCGAACATCCAAGTACAGAGCAGAAAAAATCCTCCCCCGCTGGGAATCGAACCCAGGTCACCATGTGTGCAATGCCTAGCGCGCTAACTCGCTCTGCCACAGTGACTACTAAAAATGAATATTATAAGAATATTATATGTATACAACAAAATAAACTACAAAGAAAATTGAGATATTTTAAAATAATAATAATATCACTTTATTTACACTGCCCAACTAGGACTAATGAGTTCAGCAGTAAGCCCAAAACATATTATTACGTGGTCATGATCCCAAATGGGAGGATAACTTGTCATGTCCAGGATAGGTTTCAAACCTGCAACTTCTCGATTACCAGACCAATGCCTTAACCACTCAGTTATCAGGACAAAAAGAAGGCCCAGACACAAATATCAAAGCTTGTGGACTATTTTAATAATAATAATAATAAGTATTTATAATAATAATAAAAAAGTTTTAAAGTTATCATATTTGTGTTGATCACTTTCGTGATGTCACAACTACTCAAACTCGCTTTACTAAATTCACGCTGAAACCCGGACTTGAACCACCGACCTCCAGGTTACTAGTCCGCCGCCTTATCGATCATGCTACGGAGGTCGGTTTATAATAATAATATAATTATCTGTTTTTCATTATTTACAGTAACCATAAAAAAATGGTGAAAGATATCAATGGTTTGAGACTACTGAAGAGATTGCATGATTTTCTAGCAATGGAAAAGTACAACTCTTGAGGGTGTCAAAAAACAGGAAGTAAGTAAATACACTTGACCCAGAAGTCCTTTACAATATACCTACTGACAATACACATGTAAAAATATGGGGGGACATGAACCCTGATCACCATTTGGTGCATGCGTACAGTTCTTACCTTTCCAGCATTATGAGAGATTTTACTTGTGAGAAGGTTTTCTACGTAACTACTCAATGGAATGCCTCGGACAGTGACTTCTGCTTCTTGTTTGAGGAGTGTTTTAGAATCATCATCGGGGTGAGGTTGATAGCATAATCTTTCATGAACACCTATCACATGTCCGTATGTGAGGTTGATTGTCTCTAGGGTCATTTTTCTACTGATGGGGTTCACTTCAGAGTGTTCACTAGCATAGAATATATTTGTTGATCCTACCACCTGAAAGTCAAGAATACAATATAAGATTTAGTTGTGAAATAATTAATTTTACACAAATCATTTTAGTGTAAAAGTTTCTTCTTTTAATAGGAAACTACCAAGTCATCTGTAAAAAATAAGTACAATATCATTCTAAATACTTTTTTATAAAATACTAAATACATTAATCTTAATGTGTTATAATTATTTCAAGAAGTATTTATATTGATCACTACTTCAATTCTTAATTCAAGAGCTATTGAACACAAGAAGGCTTTTTTGAAGAACTACTCAATTCTCTGTGGTAGACCAGTTGTGGGTGTAAATAAGTCTAATTGATGTTTAATTTCCTTACTATCCCCTACATTTTCTGATGTATGAGTTTTAGTGTATGACTTTAGTGTACGAAAGAGCTCTTACTTTATTTGCACTCACAGTATATTGTTATTCACATCCATTCAAGATTTCATCATACATAACTTTTTTCTTCTTCTTCTCCTCACAATTAATAAAACTTTGTTTAAAATAAGGGATTCAACAATACAAAACATGTTGTTTTAAAAATACTTACTGAACGAGCCCAGTTAGGTAGACCCCATTGAGATGATATCAGCCGGTGAGATTTCAGTATTCCATTTTCAACTTTTCGGTCAATCACATCAATACCTTTAACAGCATTGTTCATTGGATTAGGGTATTTTCTCCATGTTGCCTGGACAATAGTTTCCCAAGGATGGCTGGAAAGAAAAAGAGGATTAAAATTAAAGAGGGTCATATGATTTCATTATTTTTTTTTAGTTTTTTTTTTTTTTTCTTCAAAAAGACAGATTTTTGTCTTCTGTGATTCATCATGAAAATATTGATGAGAAAAATAGTACAAAAGTAGGGTGGAACCAGTCCAGAGATAAAATTCATCATTGAGAAAATGAAGAAAAAGTTGATGAATATATTTACTAAGTCTGTTACAGTGTGTGAGCAGAAGCGCCAGCTGGCATGCAGGCCTTGACAAAACTCACACTTTCCATTAACATTCTCATTTCATCCAGTTTTTTGTAAAATGGAGCAGAGTTCCAATTCAGCACCCATTGCATGCATTTTTCCTCATTTAGTGTGTTCTAAAATGAGAACAGTATAATAATAACACCATAACTCCTGGAAAAAAGGTGCTTGTATTTTTTTTATTTTTATACAGGGTGGACCAAAAAAACGTTTACACCCGTTAATGGTAGATTACTGACGACATTTCCAGGCCGGATCTGCAATCCATTTTTTCGGATTCGCCTTCGTAACTGCACAAAGTGATTTTTTGCAACTTTCCGAAAAAGTCCGACTTGGGCTTATTCTTCAGGTCAGTACTTTTTTCCTGTTTAAGATGAGTTGATTCTGAACATTTCTGCAGAAAGCCAACAAAATTTCGATGTTTCTAGCTACACTACTTTGTTTTTTACGGTTTGGTTTGTCATATTTTTTTACAACTGAACAGAAAAAAAAACACCCAAAAAAACTTTTTTACTAAATAAAACACTCGACATTTGTCGGAACAAATTTTGGCACAGACATGGGCAAATTTGATAAAAGTTGGCGGTCGCCCCGAGGATGCTAAAAAATAATTTTACGATTTTTTATCACGTGATCTTCTGGGAAAAATTATTAGATGTTTGCCAAAAACTCTTCAAAAATCCAAAGAGTGTTCTAGCTGTAGACTGTGTAAGGGCGTCTTGTATTGTTTACAAAAATTGTTTACATTGCTTTTTTTGAATACCGCGGTCTCACATGCCTTCATCAGCCAGTTTAGGAAAATTCAAATGATATTTTTCGTGCTTTTCAGATTGTCAGTGGTGTTAGCTAGATGTGGTAGTGCTAAGAGTGTTAGTCGCATGACCGAGGTTCAAATCTCGGCGATCATTATTATTTTAACTATCAAAAAAATCTGATAGAATATTTTATTCATACCTGTATCTGACCTGTTGTAACACCAACAACTTATGGTTTTTTTTTTGTTGGGGTAATACCATCTGTAAATTGAGTTATATCAGATACTATTGGTATCACAATACACATAATTATTATTCATGTAAGCCCCTGAGAGACTGCCTTGATAATGTAAGGATGGTTTTTCTTATGCTTCCCTACGAGAGAAAAAAAAAACTAGCGAATTTTCCAAACGAAAATAGAGTTTATGAAATAAGTCCAGGTAAAAATGTAGGTAGGTTCTTCTATCATAAACAATACTAATTAAATAACAAATATTTACCGATTGCCAACTCTCAATAGAAGTCTTGAAAAAAACAAGATAATATTTTGTAAAATTAATAAACTTTTGCAGTCTTTATTATGTTTAATACTATTTTGATATAAACAAAAAGGTATTTAAAAAAACATTTTGTGCTAGTATGTTCATGTTCAATGAGAAACGATTAGACGCGCACGATTAGCTCAGTGGTAAGCTAGTCCACCCGGTCCGAACGCCAGAGCCAGCAAAAAATTCATGACTACAAAATAAAAAAGACTGTTGCCATTTTTTATTTAGCCATAGTACACACTATGGGTTCTCCTCACACAAATTTTTGAAACCAATGGTGACTTTAGTACCTTAGTTCTAACTCAGAACTGTCCCTCTACCTTCTCTCTCTCTCCTCTCTCTCTCTCTCTCTCTCTCTCTCTCTCTCTCTCTCTCTCTCTCTCTCTCTCTCTCTCTCTCTCTCTCTCTCTCTCTCTCTCTCTCTCTCTCTCTCTCTCTCTCTCTCTCTCTCTCTCTCTCTCTCTCTCTCTCTCTCTCTCCTCTCTCTCCTTCTCAATTCTCTTAGAGGAACTGTTGGAAGTGGCTTCCACCTTCCTGGATGCAAAGGTTGAACCTCTTCATCATGTTCCGTCGAATGTTGCGGAAGATTCCAGGTTTTTCTGTCAGGTCATCGAATGCCAACAGGATTCTTGCTACCATATTTCGTGAACTATGTTTTTCACGTGATCCCAAATGTTCCTGTTTGCAACTCCATATGCTAAATGCGTATCTGCCATTTCAGCATCCGAATTATTTTAATGTAACTTGTACTAAAAAAACTCAAGAAGTTTAAAGATAATATTTCATAGAATGCAGAAAAATATGCTTGAAAACTATCATCGAGAAACAAACAATCATTCATTTGACTGGCCTTTAATTAATTCCAAGGAAAATAATTATCAGACATAAATAGCTAATTACTCTTTGAGTACAAGACAACCCTACACGGTCAACACTTTTAAGATTTTGAACATCATTTTTTGAGTTTTACCTGGTTTGTTTACCCAGAAGATCACGTGATAAAAAATCGTAAAATTATTTTTTAGCATCCTTGGGTTGGCCGCCAACTTTTATCAAACTTGCCCATGTCTGTGCCAAAATTTGCTCGGGCAAATCTTGAGTGTTTCAAAGTGTAAAAAATTTACATGAGAATTTTTTTTCTATTCAGGTGCCAAAAAAGATGCCAAACCAAACCGTAAAAAACAAAGTAGTGTAGCTAGAAACATCGAAATTTTGTTGGCTTTCTGCAGAAATGTTCAGAATCAACTCATCTTAAACAGGAAAAAAGTTCTGACTTGAAGAATAAGCCAAAGTTGGACTTTTTCAGAAAGTTGCAAAAAAATCACTTTGTGCAGTTATAAAGGCGAATCCGAATAAACGGATTGCAGATCCGGCCTGGAAATGTCGTCAGTAATCTACCATTAACGGGTGTAAACATTTTTTTGGTCCACCCTGTATATAAATATGTGAACATCACTTTCAACTTCATGGTCATATCATTCGGGGGATTTCATTCTCCATTCCTGAGAAACTCACAATCAAATTAACATCACACAGTCTGAATGAGGCAGGGAATAGCCAGCATCACAAGGGTTTGAAATTGAATGGTCACCCATCCAAGTCATAGCCTTGCTGGACATTGCTCGTCTTCAGTTACAGGATGAGAACTGGTATATTCAACATGCCATTGACACAGGCTTGTAAATTCTAATGAGGCAGCTTGAAAAAAGGAGCAATTATTATTAATTTTACATGCTGCTGAAGGCAATGTCTGATAAATAAAAGGTAGTTCCTGTTCCCATGGTTACAAATAGATAACAAAGAACTCACTAGTCTGTTGATAGTGGGAAGTGCTCAGTTTAGAAGAGGTTTACTCCATCACACTAATTAATAAAGCATAGTTAACAATCACAGGGAAAATGAATTGATGATATAACATACAAAAACATTGACCTTAAGACCACTGTACCCTATGATTTCCTGATAACATTTTACGAGTTAATTTACCTGTTGCAAATTTTAAAATAAAAGTTACTTACTTAAAAGTGTGCTCGCTCGTCCAAATTTTCATGATTAGTTATGGTAGTACCGTCGATTACAAACTTTTTAAAAAGGAATTTAACACTTGAGCATAATTTTTAAATTTCTTCACAGAAAAAGTCGAAACTTCGAAACACACCTTTCCGTGGGTAGAAAAGAAAGAGAGAGAGAAGAGGAATGTCGACTCGAAAGCGAAAGATTAGATTAGGGTTACGATGTGAAGTGAGTCATGATAATTTATATTTCCCCTCTTAAAGTGGGTGACTAGCTTAGGAATTAGGGTTCCCTAAAGAAAAATGATTCATAAGCAAAGACCACCTCAAGTAAACGTATTTTACTTCCGAAAAATTTATAATATTAGAAATTACTTAAGCGCTTATATCTCGTGAAAGGTACACCCGATTTTGATGAAATTTTGTAAGTTTAATACACATATGTGTATTAAACGTTTTACATTGGGTATTTGAGTTTTTAATTGATTATTTTATTGTTGAGTCTTGATAAAGAAATCACGAAAATTTGGAACAAAAAGTCGAAAAATCTACGACTTGCCGATATAGAATTTTTTGTACAGTCTAAACCTTTTTTTATTTCATATGAAACAAAAATAAAAGAGAATCGGTTGAAAACTTTTGTTAATATAAGTGATTTAGTAAAAAATCTCCGATTCTAGCGATAATAAGAGTCGATAATTGGCAGTGTATTTTTTGATATTTCACGGGACGGCTTCTTTTTACATTTTTGATCAATTCAATATAATATATATTCATTCAAAAAAATTGATCGTCTAAAGACTACTTGGAAATAGTGATCCCAGACAGCACAGTCAACTGGATGTATACCATACTGTTAGGTGGAAAAAGTCTACTTGCCCACCTGGAAATCAGCTGGAGATTTCCACCTTCCACCTGACCTCCACCTGGAAATCAACTGGAAATGAACTGGAAAGTAACCCAACTTTTAACTGGAAGTCAGTTGCCCAAAGTCAACTGGATTTGTTCCACTTATTTCCAGCTACTTATAGCGCTCTCTAGTGGATGGGTAGTAACTCACTACCACAATGTTGACATACCTATTTACCTATACTGTACATTATACTACATAATAATCAAATGCTACGCTCTTGGTTTTGAGGTCGTGGGTTCGAATCCCATTATATGCATGTTTTTTGCAAATAATAATAATAATAATAATAGTAATAAAAATCTAGAAACAAATGTATATTAGGCATAAATTCAATTTCAGTTATTTAATTTAGAGGCCATACATTCAAATCTCATGAAGAATATTTTTTTTGTATAAAAATAAAGTAATAAATTTTAAATAGGTTTTTTTTAACACATACACACACACAAATTTGGGTATAATTTTTTTTTTTTTTAGAAATTTGGAAAGAAAAAGAAAATAACTAATCTGTTTTAAACAACACAATTCAAATAAGACTCTTTAACATGATTATATTTTACAATAAGAGTGTTTATTATTAATAAAAAAATTGTCACAAAAGTGTAAAATGCACTATTAAATTTCCACCATGTCACAAGACCTTGTACCAATGTATCACAAGTACTTCCTAAGTAGGTATAATAATACTATATATAATACTCAAAGTTGTGCATGTCTGGCTGACTATGTCCTCTTGGGGTTACAATACGAAACGGTACTTTCACTGAGAGTTCACCCCCCCTAAGCCACCTTCAACATACTAGAAAATTATCAAAATAAAAATATGTAATACAATTTTCAAGTGCACTGGTAATCAAGTGGTTAACGTGCTAGTCAGATAATCCACTTAGCGTAGGGTTCCGTTGTTTCAATTTTTTCCTCATTATGGTTGTGACCACATAATAATAAGACTCTGAGGGTTAGGTGGTAGAAAATGCTTTGAGCATAACCTGACCTGGTGGTTACCTTCCAATTAAAAATGTTATTATTATTTTCATTAGGACACCGGCCATGAGAAAAAACCTTAATGGTGACAAAATGCCAGGTTTTAGCTAGTATAGAAATAAAATAATGATATCCAATTATAAAATATGCTCATACCATGTACATAATCACAATAAAATAATAATACTATGTAAATGAAAATATATTTCTTCAGTGAAACCAAAAATAACAAAGAAATAAACTAATAGCCAGCAGAAAATGATGATGAGGCATTGAATACACCAGTTTTTATGAAATAGCCAAAGTTAAGCAATGTCTAACGTGGTGGAACATGGATTAGTGAATGTTATTATGTATTTGTAATCCTTCATGACAATTTACATACTTCTGTGGCTAATTAGAATTGCTGGGTTGTTTGCTTTGAGAATTATTACCAAAAAAGCATTGTTATACTTAAATTAAAACAAAATTGACTTAATTGTTAAGACTAGTGAAATTATAAAACACAATAGTGTGGAACACTTTTTTTTAATAGATATAAAATGAATACAAAATATGAGGGGCTTCATAGTAATAAGGTGGTTTAGAAAGCTGAATAGTTAATATTATTATTAGAGACAGTGCACAGAAGATTGGCTAATTAATTTTGAGTCAAATAATCAGGAAGCATGTAAAAAAGTATACACTACATCATCTTTTTAGTGTGGCAGAAGCACGTACGAGTGAAAAATTCATTTTATAATAAAATATTATGTATTGCATATCTAAATAAAATCCACAGAATGAAAATTTTCATTATCTAGCACCATACATCAGATAATTCAGCTGTTTCCTTGCTTGACCCAGGACCTTTTTTAAGGTACAATTCCAAGTGAATTGATGGTGTTGAACCCCTGTGCTAGTTTGACTGTCCAGTGTCCAGGAACAGTAGAGTGCAGAAAGTTCATTATTGTCCAAGTGCATGGAGTATTGTCCAATGAAGAATGTTATCCATTTTTAACTTTTTGTTGTCCTTTCCTTTTCTTCTGTCACGATTCACGATTTAGAATTTTAGACAAACCAAAGAACTCCTTCTGTGACATCTCAAAATCAAATATGGAGTTCAGTAAGAATTAACACTTTCTCGAAATCAAATTTGAAGTTCAGTTAGAATTAACACTTGCAGTAGTTATAAAAATGTTCAAAAACTAATTGAAATAGGTACCAATTATAAAAAGAATTAAAACAACTCACAATAATCGAGAATCACAAAAACGGAATTTCTCTAAAAAATTATTCAAAGATTAAAGATGGCGAATGCAACAAGAACACTCTCGGTAAAGTTCGTGTGAAACCCGAATCTATCCGAGAGCGCGTTTTAACTGAACTGGAGAAATGTGGAGCATCTCCAGCTGACTGGTCAACTGACTAAATTCTATTTATGTCCTAGCTGGAGAGATTCGTTATACTTCCAGCTGACTGCCCAGGTGACTGAGTCTAGATGGATTTTTGTTGGAAATATCCAGGTGGCTGGTCAACTGATTTAATCCATAATGGAAAAATCCAGCTGTCGGGACAGCTGGAGGTCCAGTTGACTTTATACACCTGGATATTTCCACCTTAAATCCAGACTGGAAGTCACCTGCCGTGCTGTCTGGGATAAGTGATAAGTTACACAGTTTAATAAAATTATTGGACAGTTGATGAACGGTCCCTACGGACCAACAGGATTCTAAACACTGAGATGATTCTAAACTATCCCTTAACACGCACTCTGGTGGGAAAATCCCGTTTAATAATGCGGCCCTAAGATTGCAAATCACAACTCCTTAACACGTTTAGCGCCAAGCCTATATTGGAGATTCGTTGTGAGGGACTTAGGGCGAAATTAATAGACGTTTTTGTAATACCTCTGTGGCGCTAAGTCACGGATTGCGTACTGTGTATGATAGGGAAAACTGACACTTAGGGCGGAATTAATAGACAACATCAATAACTTAAGTCGTTGGTAAGTGTCGATTTTCCCTATCTTACACAATACGCAATCCGTGACTTAGCGCCACAGAGGTATTACAAAAACGTCTATTAATTCCGCCCTTACCAACAACTTAAGTTATTGATGTTGTCTATTAATTCCGCCCTAAAGCTCATTTATCATTTCAAGTGTCTCGCACCAATTTTCAAGTGTCTCGGACCGAAATACTCACTGGGACCAGAGCTATCAGATCCACGTAAGAAATACATTGTATTGAGTCACATAGAGGTACCTCATGTCTTCAAAGAGCAACATAGGGTCGGATACAAATACATACTAAGGGCGGAATTAATAGACAACATCAATAACTTAAGTCCTTGCTAAGTGTCGGTTTTCCCTATCTTACACCGTACGCAATCCATGACTTAGAGCCACAGAGGTATTACAAAAACGTCTATTAATTTCGCCCTTAATGTCATGATGAGAATAATAAAATACTTGAAGTACACATACGTACCTCATGTCATGAAGAAAAGTTAGCTAAGGTACATATATGTACCTCGTGGCGCTGAACGGGGCAAAACCACAGATGTATTAGAACTCGGCTCACAGTCACCCATTATAATCAAGATAAACAAAAAATGAAAAATTCTTTTTTTCTGCAAAAAATATTTTAATTTTCGAATTTGTGATAAATTGATAATGATAAGACTTCAGTGATCAGTCTAGTGACACAATTAACATCATTTAAATCATGTGTCAATTCAATTACTAAGAATATCAAGCTCCTAATGGATTCGTGTTAGCTGAAGTGACATAAATTAATTTTTGAACCATCCAAAAAATGTATTTATTATAACTGACTACCTAATTATTTACTGCAACTAACCATGATTCTAAAAGTACAAAGACCATCCACCATCTGTATCCTCAATCACTGGTGCTAAGGATATGGGCATACTCTGATGTACTTTCAACTTCTATAATCTCAAGGCACCCGAAACATGACAAAATACTCAGGACACTTCAGGAATACTCAATGGGATCCATTTCTGCTGGTCTCACAGATTAT
>CM044956.1:6999336-7046178 GCA_024516035.1 Bactericera cockerelli | reverse complement strand
AAGTACTAGTGTACTTTTCGGGAATCCTCTCTGTGGGAATCCTAAAGTTATCCTCCCATTTGGGATTTTTACCACATAATAATATGTCTTGGGCTTACTGCTGTAAAAATGGGACTTTTATTGTCCTAATTGGGCAGTATAAATAAGACGATATTATTATTATTGATTAATTACTTCCAATGAATATCTAATATTAGAAATCGGAAGTATTGTGTTTGTTTTTGTAAAAAAAATAATGTTTTTTTGCTCCGATTTTTTTAAAAATGAGTTCTGAAACTGGAACTGGTCTCGAGGACTTCCTCTACTCAAGTCCTCTCTTCATGATGATTTCAATTTACTCCGCAGGTCTCAGTCGAGCTTCCAGAAACAATGCGCGCTATCTCTCGGCCAAGAATATCGACATTCAGGAAGTACAAATCAAGGTAAGTTCAGAAGCCTGAAGCCGGGATGTCACTGAGTGCAAACTTTTGTTATGAAACATATTGTCTCGAATTTTGAACGGGAAACATGTTGCAAAGCGTTGCGCAGCAATGTTTCAGTGGGACTCGGTCTGATTTCATATTAAAGCATAGATATTGATAATGTGTTTCTTTGTGTTATTATATCACAATTTTAGTGGATAGCGTAGAATTATAGGACTTTTCCGTATCTTTAATATCCCACTATCTTATTTTTGCCTATAATTCCGCCACTGGTCGCTGCTAACATTAAGGCAGCTAGGTACTCTTTTTTCCTCACGAGGTATGGGTGGAACAGATTGCCACAGGCAATAACCCCGCCCATTAGGTAGGATTTCATATTAAAGTATAGATACTATTTCTTTTTTTACTTATTTATTTTGTCATTTGTTTGTTTTTTCTTAATTTTATACTGTTACCATTGTACTCTGCCCTCCTAATAAAGCATACTACAATAATAATAACAGTAGACCCCGAACACCCAAGTACAGAACAGAAAAAATCCTGCCCAGCTGGGGATCGAACCCAGGTCACCGTGCGTGCAATGCCTAGCGCGTTAAATCACTCGGCCACGGTGACTACTAAAGCATAGATACTGCCCCATCAATATTTCTTGATTAATGCAATATTGATTCAATATAATTGATCGTTTAGGGACTTTAGGGTATTAGGGGCTGTTTGGATGTTAAATATTTCCTAAGGGCGGTATTAATACACGTTTTTGTAATACGTCTGGTGTCGGTTTTGTAATAAGTCTCGGATTGCGTACAGTCTAAGATAGGGAAAACCGATGCTAAGCAATGACTTTAGTTATCGATTTTGTCTATAAATTTTGCCTTAAAATTAGGTAGTTGACTAACCTCTTCGCGCCCAACACCAATTTTTGTTTTGTAGTATAAAGTGACAGGTGTCCTCGCTCGAGGACAAACATTTTATACTACTTGGTAGTATAAATTTTTAGCTTGGGCACTTAGGACTATAAAATAAATGTCCTCTCACGAGGACATTGGGCGCGAAGAGGCTATATTTCGCCTTAAAATTAGGTAGTTGATTAAGAAGTGTGACAGGTTGACAAATGCCCTCAAAGACTAGAAAGCCAGCAGAAAGAAATGCCACTTGTTTCTCCCCAGTGCCACACGGACTGGAGAGGCAGTCGCGTGAACAAGAAGAGAAAGAAACTCAACTCCGTCAATTCCTCGCTCCAAATCCAGGCGCCCAATATCGGCCTCTTCATCCAGTCTCTCATCGACGACGGAGTCATTCTGGATCCCAAAGCAGCCTGGGTGACGAGATTAGGCACCACCAAATCGAATATCATTTCTGATGAGGTCGAGGAGTGAAAGGAGATTTTTTTCATGAGACTTTTAATTTCTTAAATTAGTTTCAATTCCTGTTAAAAAAACCACCCCACTGGTCGTATTTTATTATAATTGACTGAATTTAACAAAATCTACCTGCTAGAAATAGGAATTTTATATGTATAAAATAATGTATAGGTTGAGTTTAAGGTGTTATACAAACTAAAATAAAAGGAAGCTTTCCAAAATTAACAGGTGTGTTAAAAGAGATATTTTAGGTACCTTTTTAACACTTAGACGACCGGCATGGTTTTTCGTGAATTCTCTTGTGGGACCGGCGATAATACGGCTCTCCGACATTGTGTACCACCGGTGGTACACCCGGTCCATTCCGTACGAACGTGCGTGTACCACCGGTGGTACACCCGGTCGTCTAAGTGTTAAATAATAATAATTCACACTGCCCGATTTGGACTATTAAGTCCCATTATTCCAGCAGTAAGCCCAAGACGTATTAATATGTGGTAAAAATTCCAAATGGGAGGATAACTTGTCATGTCCCTGCTGTGTTTCGAACCCGCGACCTCTGGATTCAGAGTGCCGTCTTTACCACTGAGCTACCGGGATAGATATAGTGGAAAACTGAATACAAGAGAACGATTTCCAGGTCAAATTTACTTCTGTACAAGGGAAAAATAACCTCTTCTTTAAAAGAAAAAAAAATCGGTTCCTTGAGTTCTCTTATATCCAAGGTCGACTGGTTTTTTGATGTGTAAAAGTTTTGTCGGGTGCTTGTTTTATTGGTAAGTGTCTATTCGATATTCCGATGTCACATGGTCACATCTCCAGTCATAGGTTTATTAATAGGTTTTAAATTTAATTATTCTGAAGATCTTCATGAGCAAAACATTGTATTTTTTCCCCTATCAAATGGATCTAGATTTCTAAATGATCTGAGTTGACTCGAGTTATATGATCGCATTGAATAATATATAGAAAATAAAATAGAAAAAAGTTAAAAGAAAGAATATCTTTATTTACATAACAATATTCTTTGTAGAGACAGGATTTGAGCTCACAATACGCACTTTTGGATAAATATTAAAGGTTCACAGGGGAGCTGACAGTCGAAGTGACACACTCTCATTCACAACTCGAAATTCATAGAAGTTGGGATTTGAACTAACAAAAGAAACTTTGGATAAAGTTGAAAAGTTCTCAGGAACTGAAATTCAAATCTACAACACTAACTTTGCATCAATATTGAAAGTTCATAGGTGTTCGAACCAAGGAACTAACTTTAGATGAATATTCACCGGATGACCGGACAATGCTGGTGATGACCACCAGCTCATCACCTATGGTTGAGAAGTTGCAGTGCTAGTTCATCTTTTTTTTACAATAAAAAAAGTTTACCGGAGCTGGGATTCGAACCCACGACCTCAGGACCACCAGTTCATCACCTTTATCGGAGCTGGGATTCGAACTTACGACCTCAGCACCACCAGTTCATCACCTATGATTGAAAAGTTGCAGTGCTAGTTCATCTTTATTTTTACAAAAAGTTTACCGGAGCTAGGATTTGAACCCACGACCTTAGGACATCACCTATGGTTGAGAAGTTGCAGTGCTAGTTCATCTTTATTTTTACAAAAAGTTTACCGGAGCTAGGATTCGAACCCACGACCTCAGGACCACCAGTTCATCACCTATGGTTGAGATGTTGCATTTTTAGTTCAATCTTTATTTTTACAAAAAGTTTACCGGAGCTAGGATTCGAACCCACGACATCACCTATGGTTGAGAAGTTGCAGCGCTAGTTCCTCATCTTCTCCCAGCGTGAGTCCAGTATCCATGACGTCATCGTCTTCCTCACTGCTTTCTCTTCTTCTCGCTTTCTTTCCTGATTTTCCTGTCTCTCTTAGACCATCGGGTTTGCGTTTCCTGGAAATGATTTACAAACAGGAAATGATTGGTTTGAATCAACCAACTTTATAATTTTGTATTTTGAGTACCATCATCGTCATAGGGTGGCGTCATCGTGAACGATGGTAGCCAGACAGTGGAGGAATGACTCAGCACTTCTAACACTGTCTTTACCAGGAGGCTAATAATTGACAAGGGCCCCCAGAACCAAGCCAATGCTGGTCTACTCCCTGTTTATAGTCCCCCAGCCAGACCTTTGAGTACCAATACTTAATAATAATACTGTACTTATTTGTACTGTGGATTAACAAGTCCATTTATTTTCGCAGTTGCTTTCAATGGCATTATTACGTGGTCAAAGTCTCAAATATACGAGGAAAAAAATATGCATTAGGTGGGAGTCAAAGCTTAGCCTGGATCACCAGCAACGACTTGGTTCATAAGATACACGAGTTTTATTCGGGCAGTATACGAGTATGTATCTACTCAGGCTGGGCGATGTTAAATTGAGTACCTGGTTTGTGAGTTTCCAGCGATTGGAGGGTAAAACCTCCTTCATGATGTGACCACGCAGTTGAAAGTGACGTGTTAATGCAACAACAACAACAACTTACCTTCTACTACTGGGTGTATCCGAATCACTGTCCTTACCTTCTACTACTGGGTGTATCCGAATCACTGTCCTTACCTTCTACTACTGGGTGTATCCGAATCACTGTCCTTACCTTCTACTACTGGGTGTATCCGAATCACTGTCCTTACCTTCTACTACTGGGTGTATCCGAATCACTGTCCTTACCTTCTACTACTGGGTGTATCCGAATCACTGTCCTTACCTTCTACTACTGGGTGTATCCGAATCACTGTCCTTACCTTCTACTACTGGGTGTATCCGAATCACTGTCCTTACCTTCTACTACTGGGTGTATCCGAATCACTGTCCTTACCTTCTACTACTGGGTGTATCCGAATCACTGTCCTTACCTTCTACTACTGGGTGTATCCGAATCACTGTCCTTACCTTCTACTACTGGGTGTATCCGAATCACTGTCCTTACCTTCTACTACTGGGTGTATCCGAATCACTGTCCTTACCTTCTACTACTGGGTGTATCCGAATCACTGTCCTTACCTTCTACTACTGGGTGTATCCGAATCACTGTCCTTACCTTCTACTACTGGGTGTATCAGAATCACTGTCCTTACCTTCTACTACTGGGTGTATCCGAATCACTGTCCTTACCTTCTACTACTGGGTGTATCCGAATCACTGTCCTTACCTTCTACTACTGGGTGTATCAGAATCACTGTCCCGTTCATCTTCCCCTGCATCTTCAGTCCCCTCGCCTTCCTTAGCGTAGATTCTGTCAGGGTCGGGCAGCCAGGATAGATCAGGACCCCCCTCACTATCCTCGTCACTCCCTCCTCCTCCTCCTCTTCACTCCCCTCCTCCTCCTCCTCCCTCTTCTTCTTGCCTCCCTTCTCCAGCTTGGCCTTGATCCTCTCCTCCTTGTGCTTGGCTTTCACCTGAAAAAAACAACACAACAAATACATAACTTGGCAGGGTGGGGGGAACAAAAAAGGGATACAATCCTCTTATATGCTACACAATAATAATTATTAGATATGTTATCATATTTCTGTTAATCACCTACGTGTTATCACAACTGCTCAGACTCGCTTTACTAAATCCACGCTGAAACCGGGACTTGAACCACCGATCTCCAGGCTACAAGTCCGCCGCCTTATCGATCAAGCTACTGAGGTCGGTGTATGATTTGATTTGAATTACAATAAAGAATAAATTTAAAAATAAATTAAAACTAGTTGAAAAATTTGCCAAGATGCGCCTGCCAGGTCCCAACTCATGTAGATTTACCGTCACGTGATCACTTTGGAGCTCTGTGATTGGTGGAAATTGATCACGTGACCTGAAATCTACATGAGCCAGGACCTGGTAGAAAGTCTGGAACGAAAACCATTTTCACTCTTGCTCAACACTGTCTCAGACTTTCGCTTGTTTAGATAACAAATACTTCGGTTATCTCTTTATACTCGGAAGTAAAAGCAATTTTTAAAATGAGAAAAACTCGTATCTACAAGTATATTATTATTAAATGATTTATTAGATACAAAGACATATGTACAATACAAATAATTAATATATAAAAGAATGAAAAAATGAAAACAATGTAAACAATAAAATGGAAAAAATAGATAAATACATTACTAACTAAAGGGGTTATTGCCTGTGGCAATCTCTTCCACCCAACCCTTATTAGATATTATACTTATTTATTTATTTAGTAAATTGACGGGAGCTACCCATTATACAGTTGAGACCCTAATTTAACCTATGAAAAAGTGCAATTTAAAAGAATCAATAACAAGAAACATTAAAAAAAATACATTAAAAAAAAAATATACGTGAAGTAGATCTGAAAATGGTCACTGTTCACACGATTTTCGAACTCGTTAAAGAAAATAGTAAGGAGCAAGGACTCTGATTGTTAGGTCTCCTCTGTAAATAAATATCATTAAAAAAAACAATAGTCCACGCCATTCATTACCTTGGCTTGGAAGAGTTTCTTGTCCACCAGTTTGTCCTCCTCCCTCAGCATGGCTCTGGCCTGGTCCAGGTCAATGCCCCCTGAGTCCGCGGCGTCATACTCTCTCGCCAGCGCTGTCACTCGCTCCTTGTGCGGATTCGCCACAATCTGGGGCGAGGATTAGAAGAAAGTTAGATAATTAGAAGAGAATGCCAAAGGTATTATCACCACCCTTGATCAAACTTTGTTTATCTTTAATTAATTATACCTTTTGACTTCACCTGTATATAAAAAATTGTAAATAAAGATTGATCTAAATTGTTGAATAAGAGTTAAGCTACAGTTGTGAAAATTCTTTTGACAGTGAAAATTAGTTTTGTGTGCTCCTGATAAAACGACATTTTCACTTGGAATTAGTTCGAATTTTTTCGAGCTTTTTGGTGTCCGGAAGTATTTTTTTACGCTCCGTTCATTTCTGGACTCAGTTTAAACTTTCATTGTGTTGTTTTCGTTTTTTATTGAACTTCGAGTTGAAATTTGAAAATTTTGAATTTCAGCCAATACATAAAATTATTGTGCTCTGTCAGCTTTGAGATTTTCTTCGTCGCGTTCGGAAAAATAAAGCGAACGAGATAAATTTGTTTACTTTGGAATTGTTTTTCTCGTTTCAAATTATTTATTTTGAACTTGTTTGTCATGGTTGGAAATTTTTCCCCATGATACAACTATGACAGATTATATTAAGATGGATTTGGGGGAGAAGCCTCCTGATCCTGTAGATTCTGGGGGTACTCAGGAGTCTGTTTCGACTGGTGTAGCTGATGCTAATGGATCTGTTGCTGACAATGGTTCTACTAATACAGCTGCTACTAATGGATATGTTGCGGCAAATAAGTCTACTGTTACAACTGCTGCTAACGGGTATGTTGTTGAGAGTAATAAGTCTTCAACAAATTTGCAAAATGACATTACAAGACCCAAAGTTTTATATGATGAAGAGGTAGTCTGTGACTCATACAAAGTTCTTGTACAAGGTAATAGAGACTCTAATCTAAGTTACCATAAACTTGGACAAGATCTCGCACAAATTACGAATAATTCTACTGAAATATTAAACAAAGAAAAGCTATCAAAGGATAAAGTTCTGATTACTTGTAGAAATGCTAAGCGCGCTAACACTTTGGTTAATGATGAGACTCTTTCTAAAAAATACAACGTATTCATTCCTCAGAATTATGTTTCACGATCTGCTATAATTCGTGATATTGATACTGATATTCCAGACAATGATATCTTTGAATCGCTTGAGACTAGTCAATATAAACTTATCTCAGTACATAGATTAAATCGCCGAACGACAGACGAAAGTGGTAAAGTTTTATATGTACCATCTAAAACTATGAAACTAAACTTTGCAGGACAAGATATCCCTGCCTATGTTTATCTTTGGTACTCAAAAGTTAACTGTGAACCATTCATTCAATCCACACTTCAGTGTTTCAAATGTATGAGATTTGGACATGCGGCAAGCAAGTGCAAGGCTAAATTCGAAGTCTGTAAAAAATGTTATCAGGTAGAAAAAGAAGATCATGTATGTCAAACTGATGCAATCAAGTGCCTGAACTGTGATGGTTTACATAATCCTCAAAATAAGAACTGTCCAGAACTCAAAAGACAAAAAGATATTAAAGCCCTCATGAGTTCTCGAAACCTATGTTTTCAAGAAGCAGCTAAACTCATTCCTAGTGCTAAACAATCTAAAGATCCTAGATACAGTGTCTCAACTAGTAATTCGTTCAATTTATTAGCTGGATTAAATGAAAATTTTCCTAGTTTGTCTCTGAATCCTGCAATTAACAAAACTATTGAAAAATATGTGCCACCTCCTCTCCCTTACAAATCATTCTCTGCTCATTCTAACAGAAACGCGCAATCTGGGAAGAAAGCGCAGAAAAGAGATTCTCGCCCTGAAGCAAGTGGTCTCAATATATCAACCAATAAGAAAGTACGAAATGAACCAAAAGGAAAACAAGAAAACACGGTCGCCCCCCTGTTCTACAAGCTGTGCGAGCAAAGAAAACGAGAGGAAGCAAACCAAGTCACTTCTCAGTCAACTTGGTCTTCACTTTTCTCTGTTCCAGCCTCTGGTTTTTCCTACCCTCCTCCTGTTCTCCAGGCTCCTAAATCTACTTCTGCTCCTCCAGCCAGTTTATCAGTGAATGCTGGTCATGTTTCCAACCACTCTGGTCATCAAGGCGTTAATCCCTTCAGCTCATATGTTCAATCCTGTAGCAATTATAATCCAAAGAATAATAACAGATTTCATAATAATCGATTCAGTAAGCTAGATAAAAGAGAAATAAATTTTTCTGATGAGGACATTAGTTTTAAATCTAGAGATCGAATGGACATTGGTTCGACCAGTCCAGATCTCAAATATTGATCATTTAATAATATTATATTAATAATAATATTATAGTATTATTATTATTATTTATTTTTTAATTTGTACTTACTCATATCTAATTTTTATTTTTAAGGTAATTACCTATTTATTTTCAAACTATCAGTTTCCATTGTTTCTACTCTCTTTGCCTATTACTTTTAAATAATTATCTATGTTAAGCTCTTCTAAAAGTAATATTGATATTTGTTCCAATAAAACCATTATACAATGGAATGTAAATGGAATATCTGATGTTAAAAAGAAAGATGAACTCAAACTTCTATGTAAAACTTTTAAACCAATTATTATATGTTTGCAAGAAACACATCTATTACCAACTCAGGATTTCAACTACATACAATCCTTTTCAGTCTACAGGAAAGATTTTACGGAAGGCCGGATCGCTTGTGGCGGCGTGATGACGCTGGTTAGCAAATACCACTACTCCGAAGACATCCCTATCTCCAGCCCTCTGCAAGTTGTCGCCGTGAAAGTAAGAGTGGCGTGGCTCAGCTATGAGATTTCAGTATGTAACGTATACATTCCACCATCATTTAAACTTAAGGAAAATCATCTATCGAATATAATAGCTCAAGTTCCGACCCCGTGTATATTATGCGGAGATTTCAATGCGCACAGCCCTATATGGGGTGCTCCTAAGTCTAATGCTAAAGGTCTGGAAGTGCAGGAGTTCTTAGAAAAAAATGAATCTATGTTTTTACTTAATGATGACCAGCCAACTCATATCAATTCATCTTACGGTACTTTGTCCACTATTGATTTAACTTTTATTTCCAGTTCACTGGTAATGGATGTGTTGCATAGTGTCCATGATGACGCTTGTTCCTCTGATCATATTCCTATATTTATTGAATTCACAAGCAACAGATATCTCACTTATCCAGATAGATTTGTATGGTTATATAAGCAAGCTGACTGGGAAAAATTTAGTTCGAGTATTAATTTTTATGAAAATCTCACAATTTCGCATACAACTAATATTAATGAAATTCTGTCCATGATAAATTCTAACATTTTAAAAGCAGCAAACTTGGCCATACCCAAACTTAATTTATCCAAGATGAAAAGAATGGTGTCTTGGTGGACTGAAGAAGTGAAAACAGCGTTAAAGGACCGGAAAGAAGCAATGAAAATGTATAAAAGGAATAGATCACTTGAGAATTTTATTGAATATAAAAAGAGAAAAGCAAGAGCCAAATACTTGATCAAACAGAATAAAACTGCTTCTTGGGTGTCGTATGTGAACTCAATTAAGGATCCAATTACCTCCTCAGACATGTGGTCTCAAGTTGCTAAATTCAAAGGAAAGAAAAGATTATTTAGTCCTATTTGTGCATTAAAAAATGAAGATGGTAATATCATTTCAAATAAAACAGAAATAGTAGAATTATTGGCAAATAATTACAAAAAGAATGCTTCGGACCTATTGTATGACGCTGAATTCAAAAAGTACAAATCTGAGATGCATATGAAGATTCTTCCACCTCCCAACACAGAGCAATGTATCTATAATCTTCCATTTAATATGACAGAACTAACATCTACATTCAAGTCATGTAGATCCTCGGCAGTTGGAATCGATAATGTATCATATCAAATGATTATTAATTTGCCTCTGTTGGCACTTGATAAACTTTTAGAAGTTTTTAATATGATATGGGTTACTGGTTTTTTTCCCAACTGCTGGAAGACAGCAATTGTTGTGCCTGTTTTAAAACCAAATAGAGATAAATTGTGTGTTAAAAGTTACAGACCGATATCATTACTGAGTTGTATGAATAAAATCATGGAAAGAATGATTAACAGAAGACTGTCGTGGGTTATTGCAACCTATTGTGATCTGAATGATCCTTTCCAGAGTGGGAACCGAAAACATAGAACAACGATGGATAATTTAACCCTTCTCGAGCATGAAGTACTTACAGCTTTCCAAAACAAAGAATATGTGGTGGCTATTGCGCTGGATGTGGAGATGGCTTTTGAAAGAATTAATAAGATAAGCGTACTAACTAAGTTTGCAAAAGCCGGAATAGGTGGTCCACTATTTAAATATGTGTCCAATTTTCTGGAAACCCCTCAAATCTGTGTGAAAATCGATAATACGTTATCTAGTATTCACACACTCGATAATTCAATTCGACAGGGATCGTCACTTTCTGGCAACATATTTGGCATTGCTATATGTGATATAGCGAAATTTATACCAACTCAAGTAAACCACGGGATGTTTGTGGATGACAAAATTATTTACATGAGAGACAACAATATAAATATTATACAAGATGTATTACAAACTACATTAAACAATATATCGCAGTGGTCTAAAACAAATGGTCTGAAATTTTCTTATGAAAAAACACAAGGTTTAATTTTCACTAGAAAAACAGTTTACTCTACACCAGAGCTTTTCTTTGGAAACAATAAAATAATATTCCAAAATGAACTAAAATGGTTAGGCATGTATTTAGACACCAAATGGACTTTCAAAAAACATATACAAATAACTAAAACTAAATGCCTTAAGGCCATGAATGTTCTGAAAGTTTTAAACAATAGAAACTGGGGTGTTGGACGAATAGGTCTAGCAAAACTATTTAATGCATTTATAAGACCTATCATGGAATATGGATCCGTAATTTATGGATCAGCAAAGCTAAATAATTTAAAATCACTGGACACTGTTTATCACGCTTGTATCAGAATTATTACTGGAGCGTTAAGATCTTCGCCAGTGCAGAGTTTATACGTGGAGAGTGGTCAAGCACCGCTCGAAACAAGAAGATTAATATTACTGAGTAATTATGTAACAAAGCTCCTGACACACAAGGACAATCCTTGCTATCTAGTGGTAGCACCTAACAGTGGTGTGAACTTCTATATCCAGAATGATAGATATCCAATGCCTGTCAGAGTAAGAATGGAGAAAATCATTTCCCTAAAAAACCCAGAAATTGTAAAAAATATAATACAGATGGATGAGAATCGAGCTTCTTGGATTTTCAAACAGCCGGAGGTATCCATGTTAACAACTGAAAACAAAAAAACTATTTTGCCATACGAGGCAAGAAATTTATTTAATGAGTTTAAATCAACAAAAAAAGACACTGCATGTTTGGTTTTTACGGACGGTTCCAAGTCTCCAGCCCACACTGGTTTCGCGTACTCCTGCGAAAATCAAATCCTCTCTTACAAGTTAAATAATATTTGTAGCATATTTACTGCAGAACTACTGGCACTTTATCAGTGTATAGAACATGTCTGGTCCATAGCAATTAAAGGAGAGCTTCAATATTCGGAAGTTATTATATGCTCTGATTCTAAAAGCTCATTAATGGCAATTAAAAATGTATCATCAAATAATATGATTGTCCACAATATCGTCGGAACTATAAAAAATATTGAAGAATTAAATAAATCAGTAATTTTTTTGTGGATACCGAGCCACTGTGGAATAGAAGAGAACGAAAGAGTGGATAAAGCTGCCAAGGGTTCTTCAAATACTATCTTGTATAAGAAAATTAATTTTGAAGACGTAATACAAGGTAACAAAAAATATCTATTACAAGAGTGGGAGAAATACTGGAATGAAAACTTTGAGACCAATAAACTCTGGAGAGTTAAAAAGACGGTCAAACTATGGAAGTCGTCTTCATACTTTTACAATAGAGTAGATGAAACAGTGGCATGTAGGCTAAGAATAGGCCATACAATGTTAACTCACCAACATCTTTTTAAACGTGAACAAGCTCCATTGTGTCAAAACTGTCAAACAACAATAACAGTAAAGCATATATTACTTGACTGTCCAATTTATAACATCTATAGAATAAAATGGAATTGTGAAGGAGATCTTGATCTAATGCTTGGCGATAATGAAGATATATTATTGAGAACTATGAACTTTGTTAAAGACATAACATTGTTTTCTAGACTGTAAAAAAAGTAGGAAATTTTATATTATTTTTACCTTTTTATTATTTAGAATTTTGAAGTTATAATAATGTTGTATTTTATTTATTGATTATGTAATTAACAGATGTTATAAACCTTGTTGTAAAATACATCTATAAAAAAAATTGTTAAAAAAAAAAAAAAAAAAAAAGAGTTAAGCTATGTTTAGGACTTCCACCATTCAAAATCGAACACCCGTGATTTTTTATTTCGACGAGTGTTTCACAGCGCTTTTTATTTCGTAGCCATGAAACAGGAGCTACTGTAGACGCTTGTGGTTTGTGATATAGCTTGTTTATCCCTTAGTATGCCACTCCTCTGATGGGTAAGAAGTAACACAATACTTCCCATTTACATAGGTGCTGGGTCAACACGAGCGCATCGGAAAGTATCCCTTACAAACAGTGGTAATCAAACTTTAGAATAGAATTTTTTGTTGGCACGCGGGATCGAATCCGGGACCTTTCGATTGGCAATCCTCGTGATGCTAGCTCTTCTTGGCCCCACCCACGCTGGGTGAGGTTGATCTAGGAAGCTAGTTAAAAAAAAAACATTTATTCAAACAAAGAAAAGAAAGAGAAAAAAAAAACAACAGCAACAACAGAAAAAAAAAAAAAAATAGAAGAAAGAAAATGGAAATAAAGAGGAAAGAAGATGAAGATTGAAAATTGATGAGATAAAGTTCCCGAAAAGTACACTAGTACTTCATGGGAACACAAAAATGTTTATACAAAAGATAATAAATAAAGATCATTATTATTATTATTAGTTATGTTTCCAGCAAATAGAGGATTGAAAGCTCATCATTACGCACATTCATCATTTTCTAATATTCATACATATTATAATAATAATAACACTCTTTAGTGGAAGTTAACCATAAGGCGAGGTTAATGGTCAAAGCATTTTCTACCACCTAACCCTCAGAGTCTTATATGTATTAGGTAATCACAAACTCAAACTAATGAGGAAAAATTCATGCACGGGTGCGATTCGAACCAACGGATCCCTACGCTACCTGGATTACCAGACTAACGCGTTAACCACTTGACTACTAGTGCACATAATAATAATAAAATGAGCAGAAGAAAAGAAAAACGAAGAAAGAAAAGAAACTGAAAAAATATAGAATAAAAAGAAGTTCAAAAAAAAGATGAAGAAAATTAGTAAGGGCCCCTATGAAACAAGAAAGGTAACCCTTAAATTTTATCAGCTGACCGATAAGTATTTCAAAACATGATTTTTCGGCACCAAGGCTGCCTACAGCTCGGTTACGCCACTTGACTACCAGAGCACTTACCTCTCCCTCTGTGTCAAACACAGTTTTCTTGCCGGGCGCGATCTTCTTCTTCATCATTTTCTTCGCCACCGCAGCTTTGGTGAGCGGTTTCTTGGCTCGCCTTCCATCCTGGAGGTCCGGGTTCGACACCTCGGGCACGTTTTCCAAGTCGTGGTCTGCGCGCTTCAGCCTGAACAGATCTCCGGGCCCGTCATCTTCCTCATCGTTGTCACTGCCTGGGGGTGTGAGGACAAGTGATCTCATGTTATTTAATAATAATATTATCGCCTTATTTATACTGCCCGATTAGGACTATTAAAGTCCCATTATTCCAGCAGTAAGCCCAAGACATATTATTATTATGTGGTAAAACTCCCGAATGGGAAGATAACTTTTCATGTCCCGGCTGGGTTTCGAACCCGCGACCTCTGGTATCTCTGGATTCACAGAGTGCCGCCTTTACCACTGAGCTACCGGGACAGACATGGTAAAATGTACTTAAAAAATACCTTTGCTTATTTAACTGTCATTATTTTTTAAAAATTCTGTGTGAGTAAGAAAATACAAAAACTTGAAATAGGCGGTAAAAGAAAGAGAGGAAGACCAAAAATGAGATGGAGAGACGAAGTTGAAGAAGATCTAAGAGAGAAAAACTGGAGAAACAAGGACGCGCTAAATAGAAAGTCACAAACTCAAATGAATGAGGAAAAATTCATACACTGGGTATTTTCAATATTAGTTGTTTCTTTTTTTTCAACAATATTTCCATTTATTATTAAATAGATAAATAAACTTTTATTTGGGGAACAGAAATATTTCATACATCAAAATTAATACCATAATTAATAGAACAACTGGATCCAATTCAGATTATTTGCTGGGGTACTTTTTTTATAAATATAAAAATTAAAAAGTTTTCAGCCATGAATTTAATTTAAAAATACTTCCTGTTGTTTTTTTTCGATACAAAAATTATGAGGTTTCCAAAAATATGTGGTTATAAGATACACTTATTGCAATAAAAATAATCGAATGGTATACCCGTTTTCAAAGTTAATAACTGTGAAGAAGACGGGGTAAAAGCCAAGGTCAATGACCAACTCACCTCCGTGGAAATTATACACCGACCGGAATCGATCAGCATAGCTGTGAACCTTCCCATCCTGCTGACCTGTCTCTCTCTTCTCACTCCTTCTCTCGTTTACGACTCCTTCCTTCTCACTCCCACTCGCTGCTTCATCACTATCACTGTCTCTATCCTCTTCATCAGATGCACCATCGTCAATATCTTCATCAGAACCATCAATATCTTCGTCAGAGCCATCATCAGTATCTTCATCAGAGGAATCCTGATCACTTTCACCGTCTACCGACTTGTGTCCACTGCTTGCGGCGGGTTTGTTTTTGTTATTGTTGTTGTTGAGCTGTTTCTGTTTCTCGTGCTTCTGCAGGAATCGGATCCGGGGGGGCATGGCGAGACCAAGTGATCTGGAGAGATAAAAAAAACAAGTTATGTAGTGAATTACAAATTCAAATGATTTTATTTTTTTAACTAACGTCTACACTGTTGCCCGATTCACACAAGATATTGTGTGTCACTAAATAACAGCAATAATTGACGTGAGAGAACAATCATTACTGATTTGCCTCATTAAATAAGGACATTGCTTTGATGATAGGGGATTTATGCATTATTGGGTTGGGTGGAAGAGATTGCCATAGGCAATAACCCCGCCCTTTAGTTAGGACATATGTATATATTTTGTTTTTTTTTTTTTTCCTTGTTTATATTATTAATATTGTCTATTTTTTTATTTACCATTATTTGTCTGTATATATATGTTCTTCCTACTAATAAAGAGTTTCTAAATAAATAAATAAAAAATATTGTTTCTTTTTATTAGGAATTATTAATTGCCTTGTAGCTGCAGATCTTAGTCTGGGGTCTATATCTCTAAATTTAACTTTTTCAGCTATGGTTATTTTCAAAAGTGATTCAACATGTTATAGGCTATATGTTATTGGACGTTATATAAAAAAAAAAAAAAAAAAAAAAAAAAAAAAAAAACGAAATAAAAAAGACTGTGAAACATTAATCAATCTCTCTTTCTTTCTCAACGAACCTACCTCGCGTACACCCCAAAGTCCAGCTCGCCTATGTTGAACACAGCCTTGTCCTTCATGAGAAACACGGACTTGGCGTAGCTGACGAAACACCTCTGTGCGGTGGCCTTGAGCTCCGGATCCCTGGCCAGCAGGGCTTCCAGCTTCCTCTGTATGCTCTGCAGCTTGTTGGTGTTGATTTGAATCTCATCTGGTCACGAAAAAGATGATTATTAATAGTAAAATAATTAATGGTTATAAGGTTCATTTTTAGAAATGCAAAGTACGTAATGTTATAAGTATATTTTATCTAGAGTGCAGTACAATACAGGTGTTGGCTTTACAAAAGTTAGATAGCACCCAATTCCATAGTATACACTATAGAAGAAATAACAATAATAAAAAAAATATAATTGAGATTTTATATAAAAATATTTAAAGAATACTAGGTGGCGTCATCGTGAACGATGGTAGCCAGACAGTGGAGGAATGACTCAGCAGTTTTACCACAGTCTTTACAAGGAGGCTAATAATAATTGACAAGGGCCCCCAGAACCAAGCCAATGCTGGTCTACTCCCTGTCACGTCACGGATTGCGTACTGTGTAAGATAGGGAAAACCGACGCTTAACAACGAATTGTCACATAGAATTTGTCTATTCATTTCCCCCCAAGTGTGGTTTCATTGGTGGGCTAATGACCCGCCATGTCTTAAACCCAACCATTACAGAAACCACGAGGTCCTACGTCCGCCTCGGGGTCACAGGACATGAGTCAAAAGTAAGTAAAGTGTGGTTTTAGCGACCAGTGACAGTAAAAAGTCTGGCTGGGGGACTATAAACAGGGAGTAGACCAGCAGTCTAACTGGGGGAGTATAAACAGGGAGTAGACCAGCAGTCTGGCTGGGAGACTATAAACAGGGAGTAGACCAGCAGTCTGGCTGGGAGACTATAAACAGGGAGTAGACCAGCAGTCTGGCTGGGAGACTATAAACAGGGAGTAGACCAGCAGTCTGGCTGGGGGATTATAAACAAGCAGTAGACCAGCAGTCTAGCTGGGAGACTATAAACAGGGAGTAGACCAGCAGTCTGGCTGGGGGACTATAAACAGTGAGTAGACCAGCATTCTGGCTGGTGGACTATAAACAGGGAGTAGACCAGCATTGGCTTGGTTCTGGGGGCCCTTGTCAATTGGTAGCCTCCTTGTACAGACAGTGGTCGAAGTTCTGAGTCGTTCCTCCACTGTCTGACATCCACCATTTATGATGACGCCACCCTATGATTTGTAACACCTCTTTGGCGCGAAGTCACGGATAGCGTACTGGGTGAGATAGGGAAAACCGACGCTTAACAACGACTTGCGATATAGAGTTTGTCTATTATTATTATTATTATTACTATACAATTCTTTATTAGATACAAAAGGACATTATGTACATATAAATAATAGTTGTTAACAGTGAAAAAATGAAGAAAACAATATATACAATAAAAATGAAAAAGAATAGAAAATATTTGAAAACATATGTCCTAACTAAAGGGCGGGGTTATTGCCTATGGCAATCTCTTCCACCCAACATTTGAACCTCATATAACCAAAATTTTAGTATTTGTCTATTAATTTCGCCCGCAGAGTGGTTTTAGCGGCCAGTGACAGTGTAAAGCCCCCCCGGAGTGCATGATGACTCACCGATGGGGATCTTCCTCTCTGCCAGGTGCGACAGCATGTGAGTCTCGGAGGGCAGCAGGAACAGCAGAGACTCGCCCCCCTTGTGGTAGCGGGCCGTACGTCCGGCCCTGTGAATGTACTCCGTGGCGCTCTCCGGGCAGTCCATCTGAACCACCCAGTTCACCGCGGGGAAGTCTGGGGGAAAAAAGGAAAATAATAATAAAAAAAAGGAAAATAATAATTAAAAAAAGGAAAATAATAATAATAAAAAAGAAAATAATAATAATAAAAAGGAAAATAATAATAATAAAAAGGAAAATAATAATAAAAAAAGGAAAATAATAATAATAAAAAAATATTTCTCCATTATTTATTTAGGTATTAACATTTTTTCAACAATAAACATCAAACAGATGGTAAAACAAGACGAGATCGCATAAGAAATGAAAACATCAGAAGCATGCTCGGGTTTGAAAGTTGAGAACATAGAATGTCGAAAAGTAGACTGAAATGGTTTGGACATAATATGATGAGGATGAATGAAAATAAATTACCGAAAATAATGTATGAAAAGAAAGTTCAAGGAAAAAGACCACGAGGAAGACCCAGACATCGTTACAAAGACACTCTGAAATCAGATGTAGAAAAGAGAGGGTTTACTCTAGAAGTAATTGAGAGGGACCAGAAATATAATAATAGACTATGGTGGAGAGGCTTCGTCCATCGACCCGTTACGACGGAACGAAACCGGTTTGATTGATTGAAACATCAAAAAGGGTCGTTTTCATTTGGCATAACCGAAACTTCGTTTCTGCAAAATGTGAAGCTAGCTTACAATTTTGAACGGTCTGTTTTTTTTTTCTCATACATTTCAGGATAGATAGTAGATGTTGTTGTAATGAAGTTTACAAACCCTTGTAGTGGAAAAAATTTCCTTCTATTCAAAAGGAATTAAACATTTAACAACCCTTTCAGCGTAATGCTGGTGTGGGTTGTTGCGAAATATAATTTAAGAAAATTGAAGAATAAAATAATAACATTAAAGAGGGCAGCAGAAATAGCAGGGAATAATAATATTGCCTTTATTATACTGCCTGATTAATAATATCATCGCCTTATTTATACTGCCCGACTAGAACTAATGAGTCCGTTTATTCCAGCAGTAAGCCCAAGACGTATTATTAGGTGGTCTAAATTTCAAATGGGAGGAAAAATTGTCATCAAACTCACCCAGTCCCCTAACAGCAATATCAGTGGCGAACTACATTACTCTATCACTCGAGACCCCGTAGATGTTCATGCGTCGCGTCTGATGCAGAGTTTTACCTTAACTTTTGTCACCTAAATAACACAGCTTCCCCTCACATAGATAATAATGGACCCCTAACTCACCCAGTCCCCTGGCGGCAATATCAGTGGCGAAGAGCACCACATTATTCTTCCGCTTGAAGCCCTCGTAGATGCTCATGCGTCGCGTCTGGTGCAGAGTTTTACCTTAACCACTGAGATCATATAACATAGAGGGAACCTCACCTATCTCGAGTTGAACAAATTTATGCGTCCAACTTTGAACAGCTGATGGTCCCTCTTTCAACAAATCCCGGCTTCTGATTGGTTCAATTTATTTGAATTTTTTGTTTACATCATGCAGTGGCGGGTATCTAAACATCCTTAATTTTCACGTCAAATACCAAATCTTATATTACTACATAATAAGTAGAAAATAAGGAAAGTAAAAGAGGAAGCAAAGACAAAAATAACTAATATGTAAGTATGAAAAAAGTAAAAAAAATATTTTAGAAGAATCAGGTAATTTAGGTACCCACTCTTTCGCAAGAGAAAAATTACAACAACTCCGGCACTGATTTTGAAATCAGCTGATGGTCCCTCTTGGACGCAAATCTTGATACATCGGGTTCCCTCTATGTTATATGAACTCAGTGACCTTAACTTTTTTCACACAGATAATAATGGACCCAAACTCACCCAGTCCCCTGGCAGCAATATCAGTGGCGAAGAGCACAACATTATTCTTCTGCTTGAAGCCCTCGTAGATGCTCATGCGTCGCGTCTGATGCAGAGTTTTACCTTAACCACTGAGATCATATAACATAGAGGGAACCTTACCTATCTCGAGTTGAACAAATTTATGCGTCCAACTTTGAACAGCTGATGGTCCCTCTTTCAACAAATCCCGGCTTCTGATTGGTTCAATTTATTTGATTTTTTTTTTGTTTACATCATGCAGTGGCGGGTATCTAAACATCCTTAATTTTCACGTCAAATACCAAATCTTATATTACTACATAATAAGTAGAAAATAAGGAAAGTAAAAGAGGAAGCAAAGACAAAAATAACTAATATGTAAGTATGAAAAAAGTATAAAAAAAATATTTTAGAAGAATCAGGTAGTTTAGGTACCCACTCTTTCGCAAGAGAAAAATTATTACAACTCCGGCACTGATTTTGAAATCAGCTGATGGTCCCTTTTGGACGCAAATCTTGATACATCGGGTTCCCTCTATGTTATATGATCTCAGTGACCTTAATTTTTGTCACATAGATAATAATGGACCCAAACTCACCCAGTCCCCTGGCAGCAATATCAGTGGCGAAGAGCACCACATTACTCTTCCGCTTGAAGCCCTCGTAGATGCTCATGCGTCGCGTCTGGTGCAGAGTTCCGTACAGAGCCAGCAGACTGACGTTGGGTCGCAGCCGGCAGAAAGCTTCGTACATGTACTTCACCTGGAATCAAATACAGAAACCTTTGTTAATTAATTTGAGAAGTCACCGTGGCAGAGTGAGTTAGCGCGCTAGGCATTGCACGCATGGTATATTTGGTATAATAATAATAACTCCGTGTCCGTGAGATAAGTATTGATACCTAAATCACGGTGGTGAGAGGATTATATGGACGCCCAGATCCAATGTCTAGGCTCCTTTCATGTCCATTGATTATATTTGGTTTTAACTTCCTGACTTGTTGACCTTGTCCTCCAGGTTGCACACCACATAGCTCTGCTTCAAGTTGCCTGGTGTCGCATGCTTCACTCTTACCTGTTTACAGCTGGACATGAACACCAGCACCTTGTGCTTCAGATGGTTCCTGATGAAGGACCACAGGATGTTGACCTTGTCCTCTAGGTTGCACACCACATAGCTCTGCTTCAAGTTGTCTGGTGTCGCATGCTTCTCATGCTCATGAACAGAAACATACTTGGGGTCCTGTAGACTTAGCCTGGCTAGGTCACGGACTGATCTGAAACAGGATTACCATATTTTATTTGTATGTGGATTTCAGAGGGTATCTCAACATTACGAAATACTTCTTAATTGTCGGGTCTTCCCTCATCATATAATCGCACCTGGAAATAATCCCGTGTTCGGCTAACGGGAACCAACTTACCAAAGTTTGGTTCTCCTGATAACAGCTCTGATCCCTCCTCGAACGCACGGGACATTCAGAATCTTCCTGAATCTCAAGTAAGTGAGTGCACAATTTTTAGTCCTGTCCTGGTATGTACATGTTGTTTCAAGTTTTGGACAGGTACGAAGGTGTTCCATGGTTTCGATTTTATCACATTCACATTTATCATTTTCCTCAAACCCCCACTTAATTTAATTTAAGAAAAGCCTAGCATACATACTTGGTTTGAGTAGCAGAAAACAGCAACGTTTGTCGTGGGGGTAGGTTCTCTAGAATTGCATTCATTGCGGTCTCGAAGCCCATGTCCAGACATCTGTCAGCTTCATCCAGCACTAAAATCTGAAATCATGAGTGAGGTGGTAATGTAATCAAGATTGTTTATTAGTACTAAGTTTAATAGTTTATTTTTTGATAGTTAGGGTACAATTATAATTAGATAGTATAGGGTCCGCCCGTGTATTGAAATAAAATAAATAAATAAAAGAGTAGTCACTTGGCCTAGCGGTAGCATGCTCGGCTTCGAATCCCGGCGGGGTCGGAATTTTTTCGGCTCTGTACTTTGGATGGTGGGGCCTACCCTAGCCTAGTGAGGACAATTGGGGTAGTTGTAGAGTGGGCAACGACCAGTGGCGGCATTAAGAGATAGATATTGGAATATGACGGTTGTTAGAGATATGATGCCTTAGCATTAGTTCTCGTAATGTCGATGCTACCCACTAAAAATTGTAACATAATTACACAAATAACATTTATAAGCTCTTTATAATGTAATCAAGTATATCACAAGAGCTTAGGGGTATTTATATTTTGAAATAAATACCCAATCTCTGGAAAAGGCCCTCTTAAAAAGAATATAAAAAATTGACATATAAATTGAATAAATATTTGAGGAGAATGCCATGGGCATATAATCACCACACATAATCAGCAATCTTTATTTATTGTCTATATATATTTTATCTTCTATTAGTTCTATTTTATTGAACTTATATAATTTATTGTAATGCAATAAAATTCAGGTTGATCCATTTAAGATTTTGAAGTTTACCTTGAAATAACCTATAAGTACAAACTTTACATATCTGCAAAGGTCATCATAACATGTCCCCTTTTGAGCTATGAAAATGATCTCACAATAGATTTTTTGTATTTCCAACAGGGGCCGAGTAATCGCGCTGGTTCTCTTAATTTATTGTTGACACCCTGTATGTAATGTTAGAGATATCTAAAAAAAAAAAAAAAAATCTATGGTTTGACAGGGATTCCAGCCCTATTCATCACCATAGGGTGGCGTCATCGTGAACGATGGTAGCCAGACAGTGGATGAATGACTCAGTACTTCTACCACTGTCTTTACAAGGAGGCTAATAATTGACAAGGGCCCCCAGAACCAAGCCAATGCTGGTCTACTCCCTGTTTATAGTCCCCCAGCCAGACTGCTGGTCTACTCCCTGTTTATAGTCCTCCAGCCAGACTGCTGGTCTACTCCCTGTTTATAGTCCCCGAGCCAGACTGCTGGTCTACTCCCTGTTTATAGTCCCCCGGCCAGACTGCTGGTCTACTCCCTGTTTATAGTCCCCCAGCCAGACTGCTGATCTACTCCCTGTTTATAGTCCCCCAGCCAGACTGCTGGTCTACTCCCTGTTTATAGTCCCCCAGCCAGACTGCTGGTCTACTCCCTGTTTATAGTCCCCCAGCCAGACTGCTGGTCTACTCCCTGTTTATAGTCCTCCAGCCAGACTGCTGGTCTACTCCCTGTTTATAGTCCTCCAGCCAGACTGCTGGTCTACTCCCTGTTTATAGTCCCCCAGCCAGACTGCTGGTCTACTCCCTGTTTATAGTCCTCCAGTCAGACTGCTGGTATACTCCCTGTTTATAGTCCCCCAGCCAGACTGCTGGTCTACTCCCTGTTTATAGTCCCCCAGCCAGACTGCTGGTCTACTCCCTGTTTATAGTCCTCCAGCCAGACTAGAGGCTATTACAAGGAGAAAAATAACCAATAGCTGAATTTCCATCGCATTTTAGGTAAATTCAGAATAGCTCCAAAGCTGCCAGCGGAAGCCACCTCCGACACGGATGAGAGTACAATGGAGAGTTCTAGCAGAGAGGAGTTGAGACCCAAACACAACTTGAGAGGCAGAAGAAGAAAGTTGTCTGTCTCGGAGTCAGAAGGTAAATACAAAAACAGAGCTAGTGATTTGTGTTATTATGTCACAATTTTTAGTGGGTAGCATCGACATTACGAGAACTAATGCTTATGCATCATATGTCCAACCAACCATCATATTCTAATATCAATGTTTGCAGATATCTAAAAACAAAAAAAAATCTATGGTTTGACAGGGATTGCAGCCCTAGTACCTTGAGGTTATCACAGTTGAAGAGCGGGTTCGTGTCCATATGGTGCAGGAGACGACCGGGCGTGGCGATGACGATGTTGACCGAGTCCAGCCGAGTCTTCTCGAAGTGGAGGTCCTTGCCCCCGATGACGAGGCCGGCGGATAGCTCGTGGTGGCGGCCCACGTTACGGAGAGCCTCGAATATCTGGTAGGCGAGCTCCCGGGTGGGGGTCAGCACCAGAGCCCCCAGGCCGTCCAGACGGGTCCACTTGGAGCAGTACAGGGATTCTATAATCTGGAGGGAGTACAAAATAATCAATGTGTTTTATTGTACATTTCTTTTACATTACATAGTTACATATAAGATATAGCACATAGGAAAAGAAATATTAAAGTGAAACTGTATGTGTTACACAGACTTGTCACACTAAGAGACCCAGTATAGTATGGGTCTCTTGTTTTTGTGACATGTGAATTTATCATTTTTAATTATTATTATGTCTGTCCCGGTAGCTCAGTGGTAAAGGCGACACTCTGTGAATCCAGAGACTCCAGAGGTCGTGGGTTCGAACCCCAGCCGGGACATGACAAGTTATCCTCCCAATTGGGATTTTTACCACATAATAATACGTCTTGGGCTTACTGCTGGAATAATGGGACTTAATAGTCCTAATTGGGTAGTATTAATAAGGCAATATTATTATTATTATTTTTTGGTTTAACGTCGCTTTCAACTGCATGGTTATAACACGACGGGAGTTTTACCTTCCATTCGGTGAAAACTCACAAAACGAGCTACTCAAATTAATCTCATATAGCTTTTTAGAGGCCGCTGCCTTATTGATCAATCAACCGTGAGATTGAGGAAGTAAATAAAATAATAAAGAGCTGAATTGGAACAGTACAAGGGTTCTGGAATCTGGATGGGAGTGAAAATAATGGTTCAGAATAAAATACTTTTCTATTTGACCCCACAAAGTGAATGCCTTGGTTTCAATAACAAGTCATGCTGTAGATAGTTTTAATTTCTAGGTGGTCTAAAGTTTACAAAATAATAGTAAGTACCTGGTATAATATTATGTTTGAAAAAAAGTAATCAATTTTCATCACAATTTTGTTATGACTTGAACATTAATTTGATCAAATAAATGGTCCATAGCAGTGGAGATGATCAAATTATTCAGAAATGTAATCATCAACTTACGGGAATAATGAAGGCTAAGGTTTTTCCGCTCCCAGTTTTGGCTGCTCCGAGAATGTCATGTCCTTGTAGACTCAGGCCTATGGTGTTCCTCTGAATCTCTGTGGGTACCATGTAGCCACTCTCCTTCAGACCTTTCAGTGTCTGAGTGCTGAGAGGGAATGCATTGAATCTTTTCACTGTGGATGGGTCAATCTACAACAATAGGAGAAATATTGAAAAGAGTATTATTAATAAAGTTAATTTCACCTTATTTATACTGCTCAATTAGGAGTATTTCCAGCAGTAAGCCCACGACATATTAATGGGAGGATAACTTGTCATGTCCTGCCTGGGAATTGAGCCCGTGACCTCTGAATTAACAGACCAATACACCTTGCAGTGAGCTATGGGCACAGACAGGGATATGAAAGGGAGAAATAAGCCAAGCTATTTACTTCAGGCAAAGGTGGTTGATTTGTGTTATTATTTTTTGGCCTGATGGGGCTAGTACTGTATCTGTTTAACATCTCCCAGCAAAACAATTTCTTTAATACTAAAAAATAAAACAGTTACTACATAATTAATGTCTCACCTGTGCATACTTCTCCTGAAGAGCTGTGATAACATTGTCTTCTACATTTTTCTTGCTATTTTTCTTCTTGAAAACCTTGAACTTTGGATTGCTCTTCTTCTTTTTGCCTTGTGGTTTTTTTACACCTTGTTTATTTTTATCAATTTTGGGAAACCCCATGATATTAAATTCTCATGTCTGGTAGCACTTGAAAAAATGTAGCAAAATATCTGGAAAAGTAAAGAAAGGTTGGCATGAATCTGTACTAAGTTCAATACATTATTACTATTTTGAATAACTTCCCACCTTACTTATACATTTAAATTATTCAATACAGTTTCTCCCTACATTTTCTATAAACTCAAAAACCAGCTACCCAACCAAATCAACCTTACCCAGCCTGGGTTGGGCTGGAAATAAAACCCACCAAATCCTGACCTTTCTGGACATAGCTTCCACTGATAAGTGCACTGGTAGTTGAGTGGTTAACGCTAGTCTAGTAATCTAGATAGCATAGGGATCCGTTGGTTCAAATCCCACCCAGTGCATGAATTTTTCCTCATTGATTTGAGTTTGAGACCACATAATAATACAACCCAGAGGGTTAGGTGGTAGAAAATGCTTTGAGCATTAACCTTGCCTGGTGGTTACCTTCCACTAAAGAGTATTATTATTATTATATGACAAGAACTAGTGTGGCATAAGCTCATGAAATTATTTAATGCTGTCTATCTTTCCTTCCTTCTATTTTTTAGTTCCGATAAATTTCTAATATTAGAAATCCGAAGTATTGTGTTCTTTTTTGTAAAAAAAATATTTTTTGGCTCTGATTTCATTTTTTTCATATTTCTGGATGTTATGTTAACCTCCTGAGCAACTTTGGTTTTGTGTCTGTCTGTCGGGTAAAAACATTCCTTGTTACAGGCAAATCTCAGACTATACTGAACAGATTTTGATGAAATTTTGTAAACATATAGGAGACTTTCTGTAGGCAGTCCCATTATAAATTCATCAACATCACACTAGCAGTTCTGGGTGAAAGAGACCATGCACCTGACCAGTTGTACATTAGTTTTATTTTGATTATGCTACAGTATGTCATACATATTAAAGTAGTACTAAAAAACAATGGATAGTATAATTATAGAAAATAGATGAAGAACAAGGAACGAGCCAGCATTGCGGGCTCGTTCCCTTACACTACTTTGCTGAATGAAGTGTTTGTGTTATAGTTAACTTTTCAATAAATAAATAAAAATGATCTGTTTATTAGTTACTAAAAAAAAACATGAAGGCAAGGCTGGCAAGGATTCCCATGGACCAAAAAAGATCAACTCTTTATATTTGAAATCCATTATAGTTTCTGTGAGAATAACTTACCTACCTAAAGGCTGGTTCTGGTTAGTGTGTGCTAGTGTTCTCTCCGATAAAATTTACTATCCAGAATATAATGGGTTAATGTGATTTGTTTAGTGTTTCATTTTTTATGACAACTTACCACCTGATAGGTATTAAATTCAAGAGAAGATATAAAATCCAAGCAGAAACCTTCACTGCCGGATTAATCTGAGTTTTAGATTTTCCTATAGAAACTTTCAATGATAGATAGTAGAGATATTTTATAGATAAAATTAGTTTAAACTTGAACTTTCATCCTTTTTTTTAATCCTGAATGCCTGAATCCTGATAAAAGATTTTTGTCATTTTTGAATTTTGTGACCATTAGCCTATTCGAATATACTGCCCAGATTCTCCGAATCTCCTTTTCTCCGTTTGAACCGTCAAATATCGTTTAAATATCGATATCACAGAGTGCAATCGGAAAGTGAAAGAGGGAGTTGAAATAGCTGTTCTGCGCATGACATTACGTCAAATTGCCTATACTTCCAATGCTAACAAATCTTGATTTCTCTTTCCTTTTCAATTCCTGTTCGAATAATATTATTTGGGAAAGTCAAACGGGGAGTAGAAAGGGCGCGTGATTTTTAAAAAAATGACTTCGAAACGGAGATTTAGGGCAGTAAAATGGTCGAAATTCGGGAAGAATAATTTCACTCCCCCAATTGGTTTTAAACAACCCTAATGGTAATTACTCGCCATAATTACTTATTATAATTATTAAATAAGTAAAAGTATGTCATTTTATTAACATATTATATCATAGAATATTATTTTCCGTCTTTTTTAACGCAATAATTCCTTTAATTGAGAGGTCGTTGTTTTCGAAGATTTCCAGCCTAACAGCCGTTTCCATAGCTATATTGCTATATTTTACTATTCTTTACAATTATTTTTACCTTGGTAGTCATTACTGCGCACTCTGAAACGAGAATTATTTTATACTTAACTAGGGGTTTAACCGTACTTAGCAGCGGAATTTTTGTTACATCTAACTAGTCGTCTACCCGTACTTCGTAAAGGGATTTTTTTTTTTAATATACTAATCCGTTCTCCTTCAAGATATTATTATTTACGTTTTTTAACTAACTAACCATTTACCCATATTCTGCAACGAAATTTCTCTTATACCTAACTGGGTGTCAACCCGTGCTTCGCAATGTCATTCATTTTTAAATTAACTAGAGTTTTACGTTCTTCGTAAAGGAATTTATTTTACGTTTTACACCCAACGAGTTATTTACTCGTACACTGCAACGTGGTTTCTTTATTACCGAAGTAGTCGTCTACCCGTGCTTCGTAGCAGGTTTATTATTTCCGTTTTTTTTTTTAAAAAATACTTGTGTACCTTACTAGCAGTCTACCCGTACTTCGTAGGAGGTTTCTTATTTCCGTTTTTTTTTTAAATACTTTGTATACCTTACTAGCCGTCTACCCGTACTTCGTAGGAGGTTTATTATTTCTGTTTTTTTTAATACTTTGTATACCTTACTAGTCGTCTACCCGTACTTCGTAGCAGGTTTATTATTTCCGTTTTTTTAATACTTTGTATACCTTACTAGCCGTCTACCCGTAATCTGCTACAAGATTCATCTTATGCCTAACTAGTCGTCAACCCGTACTCTCTACTACAACATTTCTCTTATAGCCAACTAGTATTCTACCCGCACTTTGCTACGGGATTTTTTTTATTATACTTTGTATACCTTACTAGCAGTCTACCCGTACTCTGCTACAGTATTTCTCTTATAGTTAACTAGTCTGTAACCTGTACTTTGCAGTGGGATTCATTTTCAAATAAAGTAAACCTTAATTTTAAGCGCTTCGTAAGGGAATTTATTTGACGTTTTACACCCAAAGAGTAGTTTACCCGTACACTGCAACGTGATTTCTTTATTACCGAACTATTCGTCTATCCTAACTTCGTAGCTGATTTGTCAATTCACGTTTCAAACCAAGCTAGTCGTAAACACGTACTCTGCTACGAGATTTCTCTAATACGTAACTAGTCGCTAAGCCGTACTTTCTTACGGGATTTTTTTACTAATACTTTGCATCGCTTACTGGCCGTCTACCCATACTTGGCTACAAGATTTTTTTTAGAGCTAACTAGTCGTTAACCCATACTTTGATACGGGATTTATCTTATGCCTAACTAGTCATTAACCCGTAAAATACCGATTTTCCTGCAGTCTAGATTGTACAAAAAATATCTCTAGTCCGTCTGATTTTCTGCACAAAACAACGAGCTACATTTATTCACATTTCCCTGTAAATACTTGAACAGAACAAACCGGTCAAGGGGACCGACTACTTCATAGGTCGCGGGTTCAAAACCCAACCGATGCCGAGATATGACAAGTTATATCCTCCCATTTGGGATTTTCACCATATAATACGTCTTCTGCTTACGCTTACTAACAATGGGACTCATTAATGAGTCCCATTATTAGGACTAATTAGTCCTAGTCGGCCAATATAAATGAGGCGATATTATTATTAAAGCACAATATACCTACGCGTATTCACTTGTCTCAGTAAATATTTGAAGACGTGATGCTACCCACTAAAAATTGTGACATAAGAACACAAATAATTCTTATCTTATCTTATCTTAAATGGGATCTATTGAATTACTTCTCGCCCATCAGAGGGAAGGCATATTACGGGATGGTCAAGCTACAACATAGACCACAAGCGTCATCAGTAGCTGCTGTTTCATTGCTACGAAATCTAAAATGCTGTAAAACCTTCTTGTTCTTCTTATTCTTCTTCTTCAAAAAATTCCCCCTTTAAAGTACAAGGTAAATGTTCGTTAGGTGAATTTAAAATTTCCTAATTTAAAGTACGTGGTGACGACTCGTTAGTTATAGAAACATTAAGCCCGTTGCACAGTAAACATAAAATTAAATTCAATATTTAGTTGCGAATTACAATTTGACAGCTATTTGGTTTTAAAAAATATGCTGTTACAAAGTACGGAATAACATCTAGTTAGGTATAAATCTTATAAAAAAATACTACGTTGCAAAGTATGGGTTGACGGCTAGTTTGCTATGAAAAAATTCCCCTTGCAAAGTAGAGGGTCACTACTATTAAGAGGGCACAATATTTACCAGTATAAAATCAAGAAAAAATTATAAAAGATAGAGTATTATAAAAAAATTATACATATATAAATAAGTAAATGATACTAGTGTCCTGACTAAAGGGCGTATAAAAAAGGTATAAAACCCGAAAAAAAATCCGTTGCGAAGTACGGGTTGACCGCGAGTATGCTATAAAAAATATGCCGTTGCAAAGAACAGGGTGTCACCTAGTTAGGTATGAAGCGTATATAATACTCCGTTGCGAAGTACGGGTTGATGGCTAGTTAACTATAAAAATTATTCTGTTGCAAAGTACGGGGAAACATCTAGTTAGGTATAAAACCTATAAAGATAAATACTCCGTTGCGGAGTACGGTTTAGCGGATTGTTGGCTATAATATATAGCAGAATTATAGGATTTTTTCCCTTACCTTTAACATCGTAATATTTTATTTTATTTTGCTTATAATTCCGCCACTGGTCGCTGTTGCAAAGTACAGTGCACAAAAATACTGCTCGGCTGGGGATCGAACCCAGGGCACCATGCGTGCAATGCCTAACGCCTAGCGCGCTAACTCACTCCGCCACGGTGACGTCAGTGACTACATTGAAAAGGAGAATCGGGGATTTGGAGAAGTATATTCGAACAGGAATCACTCCCTTTTTGCGAAACGGAGAATTGGAGAATCGGGGAGTGGGCAGTATATTCGAACAGGCTACATGTGCTTAAAATCCAGTGTTGTCACATGTAACCAACCGTATTACGAAAAGTCCAGACTCCGGAATCCAGTGCAGCGGAAAATTCATGTACGGATTGTTAAAAAGGAAAAAAATAATTATAAAAATCTTCCGTATTCGAATTAGCTAATAAGGATATTTCAATATCCTTTATATATTTTGTTTTACCTATATAAAATAATAATACCGATAGCCATACAATCAATTCATCGATCGATAATGTTTTGGGGAGAGCGCGCCGGACTTGTAACTTGGCCTCGTTCAAAGATAATAGCATTTCTTATCCTCAAAAACTCCAAATTTTCTTTTCAACCATAAATTTTCTTTAAAAATAATGCATTCAGATAATGCGTTATTTGAACGAAATTTGACGTTTGAAAGGAAAATTTAGAGTTTATGAGAGTGAGTGTTTTTTGGACTAGAGGACCCTGTTGGTCATCAATGATTCAATTCAAAAGTTATACATGGGACTTAAGTCCCATATGTATGACAAATACGTATTGAATTCGAGTAATTATGATTAAAACGAATGTAGTAGGTATATAATATGAAAACAACAATTTCCTACAAAACATAGTTATATTACCTTTTATCATAGCTATACAAAAAGATATTTTACATATTGTTGGATCTTGTCCAAAATATTGAAAATTCTATATGGAATTTATAAATTACATTCCTTCTTATTAAATTTAAATTGTCGTTTGTCAATCATTTTTATTTCCTGTCAGAAAAGAAATCTATGTTCTATTGGTTTTAAATTTTGATTTGTGAACGAAACGACACGATTTTTAGAATTTTTCGATTTTTGTTGATTCCATACAAAAATTTCACTTTTCAAAATATATCGACTGTGTAAAGGGGCCTCATGTGTGATAAAAAGTGTAAACAAATTTCTTATCAATTATTTTGTAAACAAAAGAAGGAGAGGTTAGAATTTCAAATTGAAAGGAGCAAACTTTTGCAGCATAGACTGAAAATTGTGATCTTTTTCATCAAATACCGTCGTCTTTTATCAAGTAAATCCAAAGTTGAGATGCCGAGTGACCACCAGACCAGCACAAGTAGTTCTTTTGATGTGGATTCAGAAAGTAAGCTATTCTTAACTCATGGAATTGAGACTCAGTGAGACACTTCTCTCAAGGTCTCATGAGTTAACTCCTCCTGAAAAAACAACGAAAACTAATTACCTATTTCAACAATACACTTATAGGCTCTCTTTATGGACATTTAAAAGCATAATCTCATCAGGAAAAATATTATCTATAGGTCTATGGGGAGTTTCTATCCCAATACAAAAATAGAAATATAGCAGTCTGTTGTTGTTAAGATGATACACAACATTATTTTTTAGGTGCAAAGTAATGAGTGGTTCTAAGAACTGAAGACCTCTCTCATGCTCAGATCTACAGATCTTGAAAAACAGAAAACCAGGGGATTGGAAATGTCAGTTCTAAAAGGATTTGTCAAATTAGCGGTAGTGCAGTAAAAGTGGTATGCCTAAGGCGTATGTTACAATAAAATACCATGAAAAAAATCCCAATCTCCAGTTTCGTGTTTTTCAGGAGTTTCCCAAGATCCGTAGGACCAAGCATCAGATTCTGTAATCTTAATATTAATTAAAATCTAATTACATTCATTTCATAATCAACAGAAGCAGCTGAACCAAACGACTTGAAAATTTGCCAAAAGCTTCCATTTGTCATGCAGGGGTGACATAAATAGGATTTTTAAAAATTAGAAATGAGACATCAGTCATGTGCAAAAATCACAATGTGACAAAATGTACTAGCTTTTAGGTAGTCAAATATAAAGGATTTATCATCTAGGCAGCAAGACCTTTCATTCAACACCACGCTCATGGTGTTTCAAAATAAAAAGTTTTGGCCTTATTTCAACAAGTTTACCATCCAAAAATCATTTTTTAAAAATGGCCCAAAAGCTCTTAAATTATGATAAGGTTCTATAATATTTTCATCATCCTATCTTTCACTATGGTTCTAATTTCTTGGGGTCTAGTGTTGTTAAACAATCAGTACTTCATTTTGTGTCTTGGGAGCTCTTCATACTTTTTGACAAAGTGCTCTGCTCAATACACAATATTAAACCTTTTGTGATGAGGTAAACTTATGGTTAAGTCAGAATTCCTATTCATATCATTCCACTATGCTTGATATTAGTCCTGTCCCAGTACTCAGTGGTAAAGGTGGCACTCTGTGAATCTAGCAATTCCAGAGGTTGTAGGATTGAAACCAAGAGTGGGACATGACAAGTTATCTTCCCATTCAAGATTTTTACCACATAATAATACGTCTTGGGCTTACTGCTGGAATGATGGGACTTTAATAGTCCTAATCGGGCAGTATAAATAAGGCAATATTATTATTATATTACATCATTCTCACTATTCCTCTTATTTTCTTTCAGCTAGAGAAATATGGCCTGATGATGTGAAACTGTATCAGCCCTATGAGGTGGAACAAATTCTACTTCCTGACAATGCACACTGTTTAGCAGTGCAGGCTTTTCTCAAAATGTTGGGCCTCAAGTATACCATAGACTTTCGCAAGAATGCTGAATACATGTCACCATCAAGTAAGTTAATTACTTTACTGTATGTTCATTTTTTTTTTTGCTATGCAAAGTATTTGTGAAAGCATATTTGCAAATTTATTTATTGTTGTCAAATATTTAGTTCTAAAAATCCAGTAGGTTTTCTTAGTAATCTAAAAAAAATTCTCTCAATATCCAATATTGTTTGGAAGTTTGGATGAACTGACACTTGTTAAATAATAGTAAGATTAACTTACTATCAGTTCATTTATAAATTTGTTGTGGTGGTAGTATTGACAGCAGCATTTTATTCTTCTGAACACCCAAACAATTTATTGAGATCCTTCCATATATTTGTGTTGTGTTTCTATACTTAGTAGTTGAAAAAGTAATCACAGTCACATATTCATTTGAATTCCAGATAGAGTACCATTTATACGAGTTGGACATTTCCTTGTTGCTGAGTTAGATCCAATAGTCAAGTTCACACAGAATAAGGTAAAAAATGGTACAACCCTCATAATAGTATTAATATATTAATAATTGCTCCATATAAATAAAGTTAACCTTGTATCGAAAGACAGCAAAGCTTTATTATGATAAAAGATCTTGTAAGTTGTTATTATAATTTCAAGCTAGGTGTACAGTCAGATTTAAGTATTTAATAATTATTTTATGTTTATTTAAATACAATTTTCTTCTTCATGAGAATACTCTTAAATTAGGGCCAAAGATTGGGGTATTTCTTTGAATAAAAATTGAAAGTCAATTATTTTACTATTGACATTTTTAGATTTGGAATAACATTTTTATCAACATTTGGAATATTTTTAACATATTGGTAATTTTCGTGGCACATAGGTAGATAATTTGAACCAGCTAACCGGATGTAATACTGCTTTTGATTATATTCACGTTCTTGAATAAAATAATAAATAATGTATTTGATTATTCAGGGCTGGTCACTATCGGGTGAGCTGGAAGAGGCAGCAAGATCTGATATGAGAGCCTACATGTCACTGGTAACAACAGTGCTGGGAAATGCCGAGGTAAATAGCAATCAGTCTCTTTTCTCTTTAAACTAATTAAATTCTGTTTGTCTTTTTTTTTTCTCCTACTCTGGGCTAAATAACTGAACTTAAAAGATTTATTAATTTATGCTTTGCCCTTGTTAGATTGCCTATTATTATTGTATCATTTGCTAAGAAAAATAATATGGTAGAAATATTCTCATGTGATGTGAAGTAATGAAGGTAATTTGTGATGTAGATTTATTTCTACCTGGTAAATCTCATGTATTCTAAGTGTATTTAGGCACAAGATTCAAACATGTCAGACAAAGTAAGTCTTTTTTGTTGTTGTTCTGAATGCATGAAAGGAAAATTCAATGTTGGCATAAATTGGAGACTATTACATTGTAAAAAGACCTAGAAAATAAGTCAAAATGTTCTTAGAAATATTATAAATCATACTCTTGAATTGAATTATTATATTCAATTTACTGAACAATAAGTATTTAAAATGTATGTAATAATATCTCCTCAGCAAGCCTATTTTAGTGATTTGACCAAGATGGATTTATCCAATGTTTAAAGAAAAAATCACCTCTTTTATTTAAAATATAGAATAGAAAATACCTAGTTTATACTGCCGAGGTAAGACTGAAAATGAAAAGAAAAAAGTATTATTTATTTTTAGAAAAATAATATCGCTTATTTATACTGCCAAATAGTACTAATAAGTCCCATTATTCCAGCATTAAGCCCAAGACCTATTTTTATGTTGTCAAAATCCCAAACGGAACTATAATCATGTCCCAACTGTGTTTCGAACCCGCGACCTGCGGAATACCAGAGCAACGCGACGGGGACGCCTTGACCATTAGCTTGCCACTGGGACGACCAGGAAATTTAAACTTGAGCGTCTGTCCCGGTAGCTCAGTGGTAAAGGCGGCACTCTGTGAATCCAGAGATTCCAGAGGTCGCGGGTTCGAAACCCAGCCGGGACATGACAAGTTACCCTCCCATTTGGGATTTTTACCACATAATAATACGTCTTGGGCTTACTGCTGGAATAATGGGACTTGATAGTCCTAATGGGACATTTTAAATAAGGCCATATTATTATTATATACTTCCACCGTTGCAGAACTACATCACGTGGTGTGACCCCAGCACGTACCGGGAGGTGACCAAGCTGAGACACGGAGCTGTGGCACCCTGGCCCCTCAACCTCTATCTCACCTACAAGAAGAAGCTGACAGTACAGCACAGGCTGAAGGCACTGCACTGGCTGGAGAAGTCTTTGGATCAGGTAAATGCATGCTAGGCACACTGTACAGGGTCACACATCTGTATAGGGTGCTGGTTGCAAAGACAGAATTAATGGTCTCACAAATATTGATTGACGAATTAAGCTTCTACTGGAATGTTAAACTTTGATAGACGGCACGAACGACCTGTTGCAACACAGAGATAAAGTGCCTAATTAGAAGAAAAAAAAAACTTTGAATGCTATAATTATACAACAACAGTCTTATATACTCTTATATTTATACAACAATACTTAAAAAAAAAGAAACAAGACACAGTCAAATGATGCTATTTTATAATTTAGCCCTAACTATAGTCCGGAAATAATTTTTTTCATTTAAAGAATTTCTCCTGTCTTGAATGGCTTCCTTTGTGAGAGATAGAGATGACAGAAAAGCAGTACTCATTCATTTATCCACCATTTTAAACACACAGGAATAGTAAATAAATAAAATAAATTGTTGCAGGTGTATAAAGACGTTGACCAGTGCTGTCAATCTCTGTCCGAGCGATTAGAGAAGAACAATTTCTTCTTCAAAGATAAGTAAGTGTTTTTTTTTTCATTATTAAGAATAGTTCCATTAATTATCTCACTGAAGGGGTTGTCATTCAAAAATCTTATTTATTTTTTATTTATTGCATTTAAGAGGAATTTTGAAGGTGAGAAGTTCCATTAAATTTATTCAATGAGTAACGCTTATGAGTTATGAAATCCCAATGGCTTGTTCTATATTTTTATCACAACTTAAAGAGCACATAGAAACGGGACGGAAACATTCCGGTCCTCAGTCGGACGGAAACAAACCTCAGTCATAGCTAATCATTTTTCATAACAATTCTGTTCCCTCCGTATACTTCTGGAATTATAATCTAGTGTGATATTACTTCCGAAAATTTCTAATATTAGAAATCGGAAGTATTGTGTTCGTTTCGTAAAAAGAATTTTTTTGCTCCGATTTTTTTTCATATTTGTGGACGTTTTATAATCTCTTGTTTTTTTTTCCCACTTTGTTCTATTTCAGACCCACTGAGTTGGACGCATTAGTATTCGGCCATATCTACGCTGTTCTGACCACGCCCCTCCCGAACAACCGATTCGCCAGCACAATACGGGAATACCCGAACTTGGTCGATCATTGCACTCGGATTGAGCAGGCCTACTTCAAGAAGGACTCGTGAATTGCAACACTGTACAGTGTACAACTAGCGATGTACAACTAGCGATGTACAACTAGTGACTAGAGAAGCTTCCCTGCTGCATAGCCTACAATTTGCCTTTTCAACTTTCTTTGGATTGATTTTAATCAATTTACATTAAAAAAATGTCCATTTTTGTCATCAGTGTACAGAAAATTCCATGTAATTTAGTCTTTCAATAGTATTTTTTTATTATTTTTCTAGGCTGATCACTTGTTGGGAAAAAGATGGGCCAAATGTTATGTGGTCCATCCTGTAAATAATTCCTTATTACTATACGATTGTTTTTTTTAGCAGACGTTGTTGTTGTAATCTCGTTATTTTTGTTGTAGCTTGGCTACAACTAGGAGAGTGATGTAGTCCCACTTTAGTTAAAATAAAAACTTGGCTCTTTAATTAAAAAGAAATATGTGCTCTTTCTGAAGCACATATTTCCATGTGCAACCGACCTCAGTAGGTCGGTGGTTCAAGTCACGGTTACAGCGTAGATTTAGTAAAGCTAGTTTCAGTATAAATATTTCTATGTGCAATCAATCATCGTGAGAACTTGGACTTTTTCTTTATATGCCACTAAACCCTTGGGAAACTGTAAGTTAGCCTTGCTTGTTAGGGTTCTAGTTTTTTTTCTATTCGGAGTTTGTTGAATATTAGGATTTGTAAAATATTTATCACATAAAATATATAAGACCTGTTGCTTGTTAGGGTTACCTAGTCTTTTCTCTATTCGGAGTTTGTTGAATATTAGGATTTGTAAAATATCTATCCCATAAAATATATAAGACCTGTTTGAATGCTGGAGTAAAGGGACTTTTCAGTTTTACCTCGGCAGTATAAACAAGGTATATTCTATTTTATTCTATTCACAGTCCTCTAGCAGGACACTGGTTAACTGGTCTTCTCCCTGTTTGAATTCCCCCAGGCAGACATCTCGTAGCGACCCTACTTAATTATCCTAATATTCAACAAACTCCTTAGTTTGAAGCTGAACAGATCAATTTCAAAACCGAATTAAAAAAATATATTTAGGGGAACAGTGATGTCATTTGAAATACACTCTACACTATTTGAAACTACATTGACTGGAAATGATAAAAAAAAGTGTTTTTTCTTTTCATTCAAGTAGATAAGAAGTTGCTACATGCAACGAAATCAATTCACATAATTTTCTGTGGTCTAAAGAAATTTTATTGAAACTTTTCTAGGTGGGACTTATACGTCCACCTAAAAAGGCGTCCTAGTATATGTCCCACCTGAGCCAGTCATTGGTAACCATACAAAATTTCAGCTCAATCCTACTTGTGGTTCTCGAGTTATAAATAAATAAACACACACAATAACAAATTATTTTATAATATAACATTATATAAATTGTAGTGGTAAAAATCGTACTAAATGTACTAAAATATATATAGATTTGATTTCATTCGTCGTTGCTACTCTATGGTCCTTTAGAATTGAAAAATTCCATAGTTAAATTGTATAAATCATTTGTTTTATTTTTAATTTATTCTTTTGTATACATAGGACCATCTGTAATTTTACACAGAGTTAGGGAAGTTAATGTGGCAAAGTAGCCAGCCGGCTTTCAATCAAAATCAAAACATCCCTGACATTTTCATTAAATCCCAAATTTTCAAGTCCACAGTTTCAACGTGATCTCTATTTATTTATTTACACTTTATTTTATTTACAAAACAATCAACAACAACAAATTTAAATAATAAAAAAAACTTAGAAATATATACAAAAAAAATGAAGAACAATATTAATTTTTAATTAGAATTGTTTTGTAATCCGGGGCGAAGTTAATGTCTGAGACATTCTCTGCCACTTAACCCCGGATCAAAATTAATGGCAAACAACCCATACCACAAACACTCTACACACACGGACGATGCCCAGAACATAGCTTCTAGGCAAGGGGTTGAATATGCATTTTATCAATATTTCCAGGACCATGCCCACTCAGGGATACGAAAAGTAAAGAAAGTAAAATGGAAAATAATTATTCACATTTTGCTGCGTAACGCCTGGCAAAGTAAAGAAAGTAAATTGGCAAATCTTCATTAATAGTTTGCTGCATCACACCTTGCAGTTCTTCAATAAGTGGTTAAGTTAGCTCATTGATAAGCACTCGCTTGCCATGCGGAAGGTTCCGGGTACGTTCCCCCGGGCTGAAAAAAAATTTGCATTCTAAATTTCCGGTGCGCTCGTGTTGACCCAGCAGCTATATGGGAAGTATTGTGTCACTTCTAGCCCATTAGAGGGGAGGCATACTACGGGATGGGCAAGCTACAACACAGACCACAAGCGTCTACAGTAGCTCCTGTTTCATGGCTACGAAATAAAAAAGGCTGTGAAATACCCATCTTTTTTAAAAATAAAAATATAATCTTATATTATAAAATGATTCGTTTGTGTGTGTGTAAAACGCCATAACTCGAGAACCGCAAGTCGGATTGAGCTGAAACTTCGTATGGTTAACAATGACTGGCTTAGAACGGTTATATTCCACAAAGTCCATTTTCCAAAAGTTGAGCATTTAAGTGAGCTTTTTCAAATACGATCTATCTCACAAAGTACAAGTCCGATTGAGCTGAAATCGAGTATGGTTCTTAATGGCAGTGTATAAAGCGTTTCAAAATGTCAATTTCTTAAAAGTTGAGCTTTTTCACATTCAAAAATGACTGTCCTAATAGATCTCTGAAATGAGTCACCTTTGAACTTAACTTTTCTCTTCTTTTTTTGTCCGCGCATGCTCTTGTGACGAAGGGTCTCTATTGAAACTTGAAACTAAAAAAAAAATTCTTTCACCTTTTTTTAATGTTATTTTCTTCGAACAATGAAAAAAAGGATTTTATTTTCTCTAATGAGATATTTTTTGATAAGTCTATTGTAAGAAATGTTTTTACCATATCTATATTTTTTTAAATGGAGGGATAAATTTGCGTGATCAAACACAGGCGTAGTTTGAACATTTAGGAGCCTGTGAAAGGGTTTTCTACCCTCTAAAAAACCCCCCAGAGGATCGTTTGTTTCAATTTTGCCCCAGAACCGATTTCTCATTACTTCGGGGCCCACCATATTTATCTTATTGTGATTATCTTTAGTTCAACCTTTTGTGTAGTATCATAGAAAACTTTTGAATTAGTTTGTGTTGAAGCTAAAGCATAATCATCACAATTTCTTGTGTAGGACAGTTTGGTGTATTCAGAACGAGGCTTGTATTATCAAGATTGGCAATCTCAGTAATCATTGTCACTGAACCCTACTGGAACCTCTTCTGTGACACTAACAACATTTATAAGACTGTTACTATAGTGTTATTATTACCATGGTAACAGGAAACCACATAATAATAATATCACCGTTTTTATACTGCCCGATTAAGACTATTAAGTCCCATTATTCCAGCAGGAAGCTCAAGACGTAGATATTACTATGTGGTAAAAATCCCAAATGGGAGGATAACTTGTCATGTCCCGGCTGGGTTTCTAACCCGCGACCTCTAAAATAGCCTCAACTTTAGAATAAAGCAACTTTAGATGGAATTTAGAATAAACCCTCAACCAACGCTTTTCTGAATGATGAATAATGGAATTTGTACCAGGCGTCTTTAAACTGTTAAGCCGTCGTAAATGATGCATGAATAGGCAACAGGCTTCATGTTGTATAAAAGAGCTTATGCTCATGATTTTCTGCCACACACACTCATGCATGCATGACAGGCATGCCTGCTCATTCATATGTGGGTGGTCAGCTTAATGGTAACTGATCCTATACTGCGACCTCTTACCTCTGAAGAGACAGCTCAGTCCATCTCTCTCGCAAAGGCCATTCACTCGCCAGTGCTTGTCTCCGCCTGACTTGACTCAGGGGACCTATGCTGCAGGAACTTTGAACCCAAATCAGCACTACTGCTGATCTAAGAGAGGCACCAGAGCATCTTTACTCAGGTGGTTGAGGATTTATCATGATGGTCCAAAGTGTGACGAAGTCCCTCCTCTATGTGACTTTGCTGAAGGTGTTCGTGGCGAGTGAAAAGTAAGTCTAATAAGTGTTTTTTTAGCCGACTTCCGTGGCTCAGTGGTTACTGACCCGGAGGTTGTGGGTTCGAATCCCGGCCGGAGCGGAAATTTTTGACCGAAATTTTCCGTTTCTGGAATGGCATGGATGGTAAAGGTAAATGCCCTGAAGTAATGCGAAGGCGATTCCGGGGCACACCTACATACCTTTAAAGAAAGTGTTATTTTTTGTATGGGTGTTTTTTTTTAAACTACATTTTACTGTCGGGCCAAGTTTTGGTCTGACAAGTGGTTACAATTTTATTACAAACAAACATACTCGTTAATGTAACTTGTGTACTGGTAGTCAAGTGGTTAAGGCGCTAGTCTGGTAATCCAGGTTGCGTAGGGATCCGTTGGTTCGAATACCACCCAGTGCATGAATTTTTCCTCATTAATTTGAGTTTGTGACGACATAATAATAAGACTCTGAGGGTTAGGTGGTAGAAAATGTTTAGAGCACTAACCTCGCCTCGTGGTTTCCTTACACTAAAGAGAGTTATTATTATTAGATGTTAATGATCAAAGCATTTTCTACCACCTAACCCTCAGAGTCTTATTATTATTATGTGGTCAAAAACTCAAATTAATCATGAAAAATTCATGCACTGGGTGGGATTCGAACCAACGGATACCTACGCTACCTGGATTACCAGACCAGCACCTTAACCACTTGACTACCAGTGCACGATCAATCCTTCCAACACCATGACATAGTATGACATATACATGGACACGGAAAGTAAAGTGAGCGCTAGTACATACGCACAAATTATACTTCTCTTTATAATTATAATTTTAAAGAAGTATAATTTTAAATGTTGCATCCGTGTTGAGCACACTAAAGAAAAAGGATTTATTAAATGAAATATATTACATCAATTACAAAAAAAAATTACTGAATCTAAGTAAAAAAAATATACTTCTCTAATGTCTGTGATATGAGAAGTTACATAAAGTGATGCATTAAGGGTTGGGTGGAAGAGATTGCCTAAGGAAATAACCCCGCCCTTTAGTTAGGACATATATTATGTATATATTTATTTATTTTTTCTTTATTTTTTTCTTCTATTATATTGTATTTTAATTTGTAATTATTTGTGTTGTATATAATATGTCCTATTAATAAAGTGTAAAAAAAAATAAAAAAAAAATCCACCGGTTCTGTTTCAGATCATGGTTCGCAGACGTACCCATGGGTCCGGCGGACAAAATTCTGGGCGTGGCAGATGGGTTCAACAAGGACCCTAACCCTAGGAAGATGAACCTGGGGGTGGGTGCCTACCGGCATGAAGATGGCAAGCCGTATGTGCTTCCGGCCATAAGAGAGGTACGGGTTCTTTGTAATTATAATTTTAAAGAAGTATAAAATCCCCCATTATTATTATTTTTTTTTTTAAGTTAATAAAAGTTATCATAATAATAATAGTGTATTTATTTTCTTTATAAAGAAACATTTATACAAAGGTACTTCTCCTAAGCTTTGAAGAGCATCTAAGAGATTCCAGCAGTAAGCCCAAGACGTAGATATTATTATGTTGTCAAAATCCCAAATGGGAGGATAACTTGTCTTTTCCCGGCTGGGTTTCAAACTCGCGACTCCTAGATTACCAGACAGACGCCTTGACCTCTGAGCTACCGGAACAAATTAGGCCCCGCCTTATGAAACAGGATTAAATATCTAGAATTTGTTAATCCAGGCCACTATCACTTAACAGCTGATATATAAGAGCGCTGTGATTGGTTGAAATTCTCACTAGAGGTCGTGTTAAGGGATAGTTTAGGATTAGTTAATGTAATCTTGTTTCATAATTCGGGCATGAAAAAAGTGTTTGACTATTTTTTATTTTGATTAAAAGATGAGTGTTGCACAGCCTTTTTTTATTTCGTAGCCATGAAACAGGAGCTACTGTAGACGCTTGTGGTCTGTGTAGTATCCTTAGTATGCCTCCCCTCTGATGGGCGAGAAGTGCCACAATACCCATTTAGGTGCTGGGTCAACACGAGCGCACCGGAACTACCGGAAGGTATCCCTTACAAACAATTGTAACTAAATTTTGAATACAAAATTTTGTCAGCCCGGGGGTTTCGAACCGGCTACCTTCCGCATAGCAAGCATTAACCACTGAGCTATTCGGTAACAGTATAAATTTAGGGAAAAAAAACAAATGACAAAATAAATAAGTTAAAAAGAAAATAACAATAATGTCCTACCGAAAGGGCGGGGTTATTGCCTGTGGCAATCTCTTCCACCCAACCCTTTACAATGTTTTAATTATTTACCATGTTTTAATTATTTACCATGTATTAATTCGCAGGCGGAGAGACGAGTGTTCGTATCGCACTTGGACCACGAGTACGCCAACATCGAGGGAAATGAGAACTTCACGCGGCTGGCGGCCGAGTTAGCGTATGGGGAGGATTGTAGCGCGCTCCGTGAGAAGAGAGTGAGTAAAAAACCAAGATTAGTTAGTGATCGGTGTAAACAACTGTCAAGGTAACGTACATTTTAAAGAACAAAAAAATAGAAAAAAAGTGGTGTTTCACAGCTTTTTCTATTGTTACATACAAATTCGATCAAGTTTTATTTACATCAATACAATATACATTATACATACAAGGAATCTTTACAATTACAGAAACCAAACTTGATCTAGGGTAGTGCTAATGCCATCAGCAGTCTCTTCTGATTTGTATTAGTCATGAAACAGCAGCTACTGTAGACTTTTTTTGTAGGACACCCAAACCAATCCCATAATTTCAGATGGCAGGGGTATAAAAAGGGGCGCTGTTCACCAATATGGTAATTAGATTGATCTCCATTCGGTTTGCACTAATCAAAATTCGCACCATTCGTGCTCTTCGTTTTGGTTTCTCTCTCCTGAATTGATTCGTTTCAATTCGTTTTAAAAATGACAAGTGACCGTTTTTCTGCGGAAAAGTATGAGACCTTGATTGAGTTGGTGTCCGGTCACCCAATGTTGTGGAACATGGCGAACAAAGAGTGGAAAAATCAATTCAAAAAGAATTTCACCCCATTGTCGAGGAGGTGTCCGGTAATTAGGATTTTGTACATTTTGATTTCTTTGAGGTTGTTGTAGTGTGATAATTAGGCGTGTATTTTTTCAGCTCGCCATCGTGCAAGGAATATCCGGCAGTGGTTCGCTCAGGGTCGGATCCGCTTTCCTGCAGAAGTTCTACCCTGGTGTGAAAACCGTCTACTTCCCCACCCCTACGTGGAACGGCCATCTGCGCTTCTGTACGGACTCACAACTCAGCGTGGGATCCTACCGGTATTTCGACAACAAAACCAACGGTCTGGACTTTGTCGGAATGATGGAAGATATTAAGGTAAGTGTGAGTAGTCACCGTGGCAGAGTGAGTTAGCGCGCTAGGCATTGCACGCACGGTGACCTGGGTTCGATCCCCGGCGGGGCAGGATTTTTTCTGCTCTGTACTTGGGTATTTTTTCACTCATACCTCGTGAGGAAAAATGAGTAGCTGCTTGAATGTGAGCAGCGACCAGTGGCGGAATTATAGGCAAAAATAAGATATTAGGATAATACAGATATGGAAAGTCCTATAATTCTGCGCTACCCACGAAAATTGTGATATAATAACACAAAGAAACACATTTATTTATTAGGGTAAGTGAAATAACAAATGGTTAACGCGCTAGTCTGGTAATCCAGGTAGAGTAGGGATACGTTGGTTCGAATACCAACCTGCAGTGCATGAATTTTTCCTCATTAATTTGAGTTTGTGTATGACCACATAATAATAATTTGAGTTTCCTCGTGAGGGTAGTTGTGCACAACGGCCAATGGCGACATTCTTCTTCTTCTTTTACTCTGTCTTATCCCGCTCAAGCTGGGTCGACGTTGTTCAACCTCATGGTAGAGGTTGGTTGGTTTTGGCACATTTTTTACAGCTGGATGCCCTTCCTAACGCCAACGATTCTATTTGATATAACGTCGTGGATTAGGACGGGGGTTTTGCCCTCCATTTCCTGGGAATCGTACCAGCTAACCACATTCAGCTCATCCAGCCTGGGTAGGGCCGAAAATGCCAGCCTCACATTTACGGAGGGAACATGTGAGGTTAAAATTGTTATAAAGAAAAATGAATCAAATCAAATCAAAAAGCTCTCTCTCTCTCTCTCTCCCTCTCTCTCTCTCTCTCTACCCCTCTCTCTCTCTCTCTCTCTACCCCTCTCTCTCTCTACCCCTCTCTCTCTCTCTCTCTCTCTACCCCTCTCTCTCTCTCTCTCTCTCTCTGTCTCTACCCCTCTCTCTCTCTCTCTCTCTCTCCTCTCTCTACCCCTCTCTCTCCCCCCCCCCCACCTCTCTCTCTCTCTCTCTCTCCCCCCCTCTCCCCCTCAGGCCATCCCCAAGAAGTCCATCCTGTTCCTGCAGACCTCGGGTCACAACCCCACCGGCGTGGACCTCTCCGAGGACCAGTGGAAGGAGCTGGCCGCGGTGGTCAAGCAGCGGCAGCTCTATCCCTTCTTCGACATGGCCTACGCGGGGCTGACCACCGGCGATTTCAACAGGGACGCCTTCTCTCTGCGATACTTTGCACAGGAGGTGGGCCAGCTCTGTCTTGCGCAGAGCTTCTCCAAGAATATGGGACTTTATGGTGAGTTATATTAATATAATTTAACACTTTATTGGTAAACGACATGATACATACCATAGGACATGAAATAAAAAAGAACACAATAGAATATATAGTGAACCAAGGGGCGATGTTAAAGCCTGTGGCTTTCTCTTCCAGCGAACCCCATTATAATACAATACACCGACTTCAGTAGCTTGATCGATAAGGCGGCGGACTTGTAACCTGGAGGTCGTTGGTTCAAGTTCCGCTTTCAGCGTAAATTTAGCAAAGCGAGTTTGAGTAGTTGTGATATGACGAAAGTGATTAACAAAAATATGATAACTTTTATAGTACAATTCGGTACATACAATTTACAGGCAATGAATGAATTTTTTTTTTTTAAGTTTCCATGTATTTATATTTCACAATAAAATCTTCAACAAACAATGAGGGTATTACTTAGGGTGACCAGATTTATTGAAGCCAAAGTGGGACGCGGCCCGTTTTCGCGTTACCGGGGGGGTAGGAGTTTCTGCTATGAAAAGTTATAAATAGTCTATTTAACAGTGAACAGTGTACACTAGCTCGGATGGCTTACTGGTCACTGCACTACTCTTGTACGCGGGAGACCTGGGTTCAAATCCTGGCGGGGGCAATAGCTTGTCACCGTGTATGTTTTCGGTAATTATTAAATATTTATTTATAATAAGATAAGAAATTCACCCTAGGAATACTGAAGGTGGGGATGAGAATTGAGAGACAGTACGAGGAAATTTTACAAGAGTAATTTTACTGAAGAAAATAGGAGGCAAATGCAAATGCTGACTGGGCGATGGTCAAGTGATTAGACATGCCCATGCTGACTACAAGTTAATTTGAGAAAAGTTAAAAATTAAGAAAATGACAATTGTGATATCACAAACTACTCTTCCAAATTTTTGCTGTACTTGAGACTTGAATTTCCGACCTCCAGGTCACAAGTCCGCCGCCTTACTTCGACTTTATAAATTTAATATTATACATATCTCAATGCACTTGAAGTAATGAAAATATTTCGGTTCCAAGTGCAGTATGCTATCAGGAAAGTTGAATTTTTAGTGGGTGGAAATCCCACACCCCAGGCTGAGACCTGGGTGTCTTTAAAAAAAATTTCCCCCGCCCCTTCCTTTACAAAAAAAAATCTCCATAACTCCCCCAGGTGAGAGAGTGGGCACCTTCTCAGTGATGACAGCCACCCCGGAGGAGGCAGATCGCATCATGTCCCAGCTGAAGATCTTGATCCGAGGCTTCTACTCCAACCCGCCCATACACGGGGCCCGCATCGCCCATATGGTGCTGCAATGCCCGGACCTCAGGAGACGATGGTGAGCCCACCTCTTCTTTTACTCTCTTGAGTCTGGCTGGGGGACGTTAAACAGGCAGAAGACCAGTGTCTCGCTAGGGGACTATAAACAGAGATCGGACTAGCCAACCCTTACAAGCCAGCCTAGCTTGCAGTTTCCTAAGGGTTTAATGGCTTATAAAGAAAAGTAGAAAGTCCTCATGATGGTTGATCGCACATAGAAATAATATTTCTATGTTTCCCCTCTGATGGCTCGTCCTAAACCACATATTATGTGGTTCAGGACGAGCCAACTTTGAAATAAAGTTGGCTGGAGACCATCACTCACC
>CM044956.1:6921566-6999236 GCA_024516035.1 Bactericera cockerelli | reverse complement strand
AGAACCTAGAGGATCTGAGGTCGAAGAAGAACTGGGACCACATAATCAACCAGAAGGGAATGTTCTGCTACACGGGACTCTCTCCAGTCCAAGTAAGTGTCGAGGCCACAAGGGACTTTGAAGTCCAAGTAATGAACTTTGAAGTCCAACTTTGAAGTTTTCAAGGGGCTTTGAAGTTCAAGTAAATGTCGAGGCTACTCGGGGTTTCAAGGGACTTTGGAGTCCAAGTAAGTGTCGAGGCCACTCGGGGTTTCAAGGGGCTTGGAAGTCCAATAGAGGCACTTGGAAGTTCAACTTACTTTTAACTACCAATATTAAAAATTCCGTTTCATTGAGATAGGCACAAATACCTATATTACGGTGCGGTACAAAAAAGTTGTATGGACAGATAAGTTGACGAATGCCCAGTTAGGTTTTACTGTCTTGATATGAATCAATCAGGATGCAGGTTTTTTAACATAATTATATAAGACCACCATTTACAGTCTGTGTGTTATCATGTGACTGATGTGACCACTATATCTTTGACACTATATTTATTACGGATCGGTTGTTCTACTAGTGGGACAAACGGGGTTTTCCCCTTTGATTATTTTTTTTTTTACAGGAAAGAGTAGGTCATTGTTATTTTTAATGCCATGACCATTTACAAAATAAAATAAATAAAAACCAGTCGTCTATGTGTCAAGGAACACCAAAAAAATAATAATGTTTGCTCGTCACCCCTGCAGGTTCAGAAGCTCATCAAGGAACACAGCGTCCACATGACTGTCGACGGTAGAATATCTCTGGGTGCCGTCAACAAAGCCAACGTCAAATATCTGGCCAAAGCCATTCATGCCGTCACCAAGGACTGAACCCGCGATCCTCGCATTGCAAGTAGAGAGGCGAGGATTTCAACCCACGCAAACTTGTAGACTGTTAGAGTAAAGTGACTCTTTAGTACCATTCTTGCAGGATAAACAGAGCATTGCTTATTATATCATCAGGCTTGTACTCTTTAAAACTTTCTTCTTATTTCACTGTGCTTTTTCCCAAACCTTTGGGGTCGGAAATGTTCAACTTCTGCCTCGTGGTTGAAGTTGGTAGCTACTGGAATTCCAATAGTTCCACATTTTACGGGTGGATGTCCTAACGCAAACCCTGTTAAAGGCGTCAACGATGTGTGTTATTATCTTTTGGCCCGACATGGCCATATGTGCTTATTTGCTTAATATCCTCCACCGTGAAAAAGTTGCTTAACATGATATGACCCAAAAATTGTATCCTGTAAGTTCTATGATAAATAAGTACTTTATAAAACATTATCCTATCTTGTCAGAAAGAAATCAAATAGTGCAACTGATAATGAATTATGAAATTAGTACCTATTTGATTAAGTAAAAAAGGCGTAGTATCTTTTTAAAAGAAGAAAAATAAAGGAAAAAGAAATTTATCCTCATCCATTTGTTTAGTCGACTATATTATAATGATAAATGGTAACCAGAACTGCTAGGTACATAAAATTTGTATTCGGTTACTAAAAATAAAGTTTCAATAAAACTTCAGTATTAATTTGAGAATGAGAAACATGTATTTTTTTCTTTATTATAACAATCTTAGATATATAATAAATTTAAAAATATATTAATCGGTATTTGAACTGCAGGATTTTTCATCAACAAAAAAACTTTCAAAAAGTCTCAAATCGGTAACCCTCAATTTCAAAAAAGTCATGTCTATATGTCTATCTTAAAATCTACAAAAGAAATACTTACATAATATAAGAGCTATTGATCTTCACAAAAGCCAAAAAATTGTCGGGCGGTGTACATACATTTTTCAATCAGCATTTTGTAGAATATGTTAAGTGTGCAACATTCCTTACAAGTAATATAAGAGTCAACAGGTTAAAAAAAAGTTTAGGTTATCAAAATTATTATGTGTGTTAATCACAATCATAATAGTGTTGTCACAATGATTCAAACCAACTTTACTAAAGTTTGCCATGCTTGGGCACAATTATTCAAACCAACTTTACTAAAGTTTGCCATGCTTGGGACACGAACCAGCGACCTCCAAGTTACGAGTCTTCTACCTGAACATTGGAACTGCTGAGGGCCGCTTGTACAACATTTAACATCTTGAGATCAAAAATGGGTGGGTGGAGAAATCTCAGTTCTTCTTCTTTGGATTGTAGGTGGGCATGAACGGCAAGTAGGAGGTCCACTTCCATCTGAGAAAAGAAGGGAAATTAAAATGCGGTTTTTGTGAAAGCGTTTGGAGGCAATAATTATGTTTTCAAATGTGTTTTTCAGCTTGGGATTTGAAAAAGTATGATATAGGTGGTAGATATGTTGCATATCTTGTTCTGATGAAAAATAATAACGAAAAATAAAGTTTTATATCGTTTTTGATTTCAGCTTTGGCATGACAACTTCCCAATAGTTTTTTTTTTTCATCTTAACTTCTCAGCTTTGCTATGACAACATTCTATCGATTTTGTTTGTATCATTTTGTCCGAGTTGCCATGGATACTAAACAACTTCCTATTATTTTGTTTGTATCATCTTCTCATAGTTGCCATGACAACTTGAATATAGTTTTGTATCATCTTACCTTCTCATAGTTACCATGACAACTTGCAAATAGTTTTGTATCATCTTACTTTCTCAGAGTTACCATGACAACTTGCAAATAGTTTTGTATCATCTTACTTTCTCAGAGTTGCCATGAAAACTTGCAAATAGTTTTGTATCATCTTACCTTCTCAGCGTTGCCATGCCAACCGGGAAATCGAAAGTGTTGTATTCTCCATGCAGGGTGGGCTCTGACACCAGTTTCATCTGGTCTGCCCACGCGATAAGGCCTCGCTCTTCTGGCGTTCCTAAAATAAAAAATAGTTTAAAAAAAAGGGCACAATTATACTATAGGTACCTACAATTTAGTACATACTATTATAAGATGATAGAAAACAATTATTCATCATCACAAAAAGAATACTTTAACCTCTACACTAAAAAAAAAATCACAAAAAGAATACTTTAACCTCTACACTAAAATTCACAATACAGCCCAAACGGTATTAAAATATTGATGAGAATAACTGACAATGTTACCTGGAGTACTATGATGAAAATAATGTTACAGAAAATCCAAAAGTCGAACCATAGACTTCTAGGTTATTCGTTTGCTACCTTAGTAACCGAGGATTGTTTCTTTTACTACCTTTTTTATATAAAAAAAAAGTCATACCTCGTGAGGAAAAATGAGTAGCTGCTTTAATGTGAGCAGCGACCAGTGGCCGAATTATAAGCAAAAAAAAGATATTCGGGTATTAAAGATACGGAAAAGTCCTATAATTCTGCGCTACCCACTAAAATTGTGATATTATAACACAAAGAAAAACATGAATTTACTATTTTATTTATTATAAAAAAAAGATAAAAAAGGTAACTGTACCCCGGAACCGCTTTCGCATTACTTCAGAGCACTTTACCTCTTTACACTGTCTTTTATTACCTGGAATTAGGTTATCCAAAGCACACCCCAACACTCCACCCACTAGAATGCTGGTACTGAACAGAACAGTTAGAATGCTGTCTAGAATATCTGATCCAGTTCTGATGGCGTCAGCGTTGTGCACCATCCATTTAGGTAGCACCTGAAATCAAAGTCAACCAGTAAATGTTGGTGAACTGCATGATCGGTATTTGTATCAATGTTTCTTTTTATTATTATATCAAGCTTTATTAGAAGGACTAAGTATACAATATTTACAAAAAAAGTTTGAAAATTAATAAATGATACAATTGTTTGAAAATAAACAAATAATATCAATGTCCTAACTAAAGGGTGGGGTTATACCCTGCGGCAATCTCTTCCACCCAACCCTTTTTTTCTTCTTCTTATACTTTTTCTTCTTCTTCTTTATTGTGCGCACTGATCAGATAACGCAAAACTCATATGTTGGATAACTTAGAGGATATCAGCGCCAATGGCACTTTGAATTAACTATGGTTCTTGTAATATCGTTGAAGTTAAGCAACATTCAGCGAGATTAAGACTTGGTGGGTCCGGAACACTGGATCGGAGAGATTTCTTTGGGGAGTTGATTTATGAGTTCCCTGTAATAATAATCACAAATATTCAACACTTACCAATGAGAAGAACATGGAGAATCCAATAATGTACAAGTTCCGGGAGGAGTTCAGATCCACGTACTGCAGAGCGGACAGACCTAGGAATGAAAAGGATTAATAATAATAATTATTATTGTTAGTATAAAATAACCACTAGTTGAGGTTTATTTTCAAAGCATTTTCTACTACCACCGATTTTAGTAGCTTGAGCAAACATTTAGCAAAGCGAGTTTAAGTAATAGTAATTAACACAAATATAACTTTTTAACTTAACATTTTCCACCACCTGACACTGAGTCTGATTATTACAAGTATGTAGTCGTATTCTTAAATAAGTGAGGAAAAATCCACGAATTCATTCGCTTCTTCACATTACAACGCTAGCACATTAACCACATTGACTTCCAATGCTTGGTTGGTACATAAACGGAAAATGTAATATATTTCAATCCATTACTTCTGTACACTATCACATCTATTGAAGGTTGTATAATATTTGATCCATGCCACTGGCATGTGGTAAAGTACCAAGCATGCAGGCTGCATTGCCGCGTTGAATTCCTATGGATATTCTCTGCAACAAGAATTCTTTGGCGCTTTTAGTGCCAGTGGCACGGATCAAATTATTAACTTGGTTGTATATTTCTGAAGTCGTCTCGCTAGGGTAACTTTAAAAGTCATATTGTGTCTCTGTCAAAACATGAGGTCTTTGTTAATGACATTTTGAACTCACCGAATGCGGCGATCATGCCGAACATAACACAGAAGATGCCCCCCACCACTGGCTCAGGGATGATGATGAAAGCTGCCCCGAACTTGTTGACCACTCCCTGAAGGAGCATGAGACCACAGGCGAACTGAATGACGCGTCGACTACCCACCTGCAGGTCAAATGAGAATTTATTAGAAGGCCGACCCCCGTCAAAACGGGAAATGATGTAGGAAACGATGATTATTAGTAATACAGTAATAATAATATAATAATAATGCTTTTTCTTTGTGTTAGTATGTCACAATTTTAGTGGGTAGCGCAGAATCATAGGACTTTACCACTTTAGTTTACAATATCTTGTATTTTCTGCCTATGATTCTGCCACTGGTCGCTGCTTCACATCAAAGCAGCTACTCATTTTTCCTCACAAGGTATGAGTGGACCCTGAACATGCAAGTACAGAGCAGAAAAATTCCTACACCGCTGGGGATCGAACCCAGGTCACTATGTGTGCAATGCCTAGCGCGCTAACTCACTCTGCCACAGTGAATACTGATTATTAGTATTTATCATTTTTCTTAATTTTTTTATTATATTACCACATAATAATACCATATAAGCTCGTAGTCCAGAGATCCTGAGCTCAATTCCCGGCCGTAGCAGAATTTTCACACAGAAAATTCTGTTCCCTCCGTACAAGTGAGGCTACCATTTCCGGCCCTACCAAGGCTGGGTGAGGTTAATGTAGGTAGCTGGTACGATTCCCAGCGAATGGAGGGTAAAACCCCAGCCCTAATCCAGGACGTTAAATCAAATAGAATCGTTGGCGTTAAGAAGGGCATCCAGCCTTAAAAAATGTGCCAAAACCAACCAACCTCAACCATGAGGTTGAACAACGTCGACCTTGCTCAATCGGGATAAGACAAAGTAAAAGATATGTGGTATAAAACGCTTTGAGCATTGATGTTATGAAATACTATTAATTATTATCAAGAACATTACAATTCACTTTAAAGTAATTTACTTTGAATTAGAATTTGTATGCACGCCTGCAAATGATGTAGTTATGCAATGTACAATGCATTCAAGTTGATATTTTTTCTAACGCGGCCGTTGCATGGTCAAATAAGGACGGCGGTTTTACCATCGATTTGCTGGAAATTAACTACACAGCTACTCAAATTAACCTCACCCAGCCTGATTGGGGACGGGAAAAGCCAGCATCACGAGCATTCGTTATTGAATGGTCACCCATGCAAGTCCTAACCTCGCTGGACATTGCTTGACTTCAGTGACAGAACTTGCGTGCAACAGATCTTGGAAAAACTACCGTACTAAAATGTGTACCCATGACCATTTTCTATTTAATAAATTGCTGATTTGTTTTTGTTGTAGCCAGCTTGGCTACAGCTGGAGGGGGAGTGATGGGCTCCAGCCAACTTTATTTCAAATCTGGCTCGTCCAGAACCACATATTTCTATGTATATGCGATTAACTTTTTAACTGCGATTAACACCCTGTTTAACGATCATAAGGACTTAGACTTTTCTTTATGAGCCATTAAACCCTTAGGAAACTGCAAGTTAGCCTGGCTTGTTCGAGTTGTCGAGTCTGTTCTCTGTTTATAGTCCTCTAGCGAGACACTGGTCTTCTCACTGTTCCAAGTTCAACTGTATCACCTTGGTGACTCCGATGGCGCCCACGTTCTCTCCGAACGTGTTGGTCCCGTTGCCACTGCCCCACAGGCCGGCGAGCATGGTGCCCAGCCCCTCAATGGCTATGCCCCTGTTGATGGCGTGGACGGGGGGCGGGGGGGCGCCGCACATCTTGGAGGTGGTGGGGTAGTAGCTGATAGACTCGACGGTGCAAGCCAGGACGCCCGCCAGCATGCCTAGTACACCCGAGAGACTCACTGTGGGCGTGCCCCACTGACCTGCAATCAGAAGATTTTTTGTATTGACAACCTTCTTAACTATTATTGACATCCCTCCTTCCTAACGTCAACCCTGTCTATGTTGTCAATGATTTGTGTTATTGTCTTCTGGCCTCAGAAGCGTCTACAGTAGCTCCTGTTTCATGACTACGAAATAAAAACGGCTGTGAAACACTCATCTTGAAAAAGAAAGGAAAAAAAGACCCTATACTCTCATTACAATGTCTTAACTATTATTGACAACCCTCATCCTGTTTCATGGCTACGAAATAAAAACGGCTGTGAAACACTCATCTTTAAAAAAAAAATGCCTCACCAGGATAAGGGACGCGGAACCAGGATGAGTCCTCCAGAATCCTGAGCTTCACATCTGTCCTCGCCGCATGTCCCTTGGGCAGCACATCCATGTAGGTCAAGACCCCGCAGACGCCCCACATGATCATGATGGTGAGAAGTACCTGAATAAATAAAAATAATATGAAAAAGTGATTCTCTTCTCGCCCATCAGAGAGAAGACATACTACGGGATGGGTGGGCTACAACACAGACCACAAATGTCTACAGTAGCTCCTGCTACAAAACGACTGTGAAACACTCATGTTTTTTTTTTTTTTTTTTTTTTTTAAGTGTGTTCCCCATTGTACTTTTAAACATCGAAGTGATACCCAAAAAAATCTTCAAATCTCTTAAAGAACTGGGAATAAAACCATAACACTTTCAACGCCAAAATACCAAAGGCATTATCACCACCCTTGATCAAACTTTGTTTACCTTTCATTAAATACTCGTATACCTTTTCACTGTACCTGTATATAAAAAATTGTAAATAAAGATTGATCAAAATTGTTGAAATTGTTGAATAAAATAGACACGCCACATTAACACCATTGGTCACATCAGTTGATGGCGTTTTGGCTCCTTAGTTCGATTCCTTCATCTGTACACTGAGTGTGTAAATACATGATAAATACACCAATATTTATTTATTTAGAAGCTCTTTATTAGTAGATCATATATACAGACAAATAATGGTAAAAAATTAAATATAAAATTGACAACATTAATAATATAAACAATGAAAAAAATAAACAAAATATATACACATGTCCTAACTAAAGGGCGCGGTTATTGCCTATGGCAATCTCTTCCACCCAACCCTGAAATTTTCAAAGTAAATTAAATAACGACTTACCGGGAATAGTTTGAACAGATTGAACCAGACAATTTTGAATCCTCCCTCTTTGGTGTAGTTGAGTCCAGGCACCTTCACTTCAGTCAGACACTGGGAGAACACGGTCAGCATCACAATGGTACTGAAGAGGACAATCAATATATACCATTAGTATGGGCTTCATATTATGCTACTCTCAATTAGGTAAAGACAAAGTACAATATTTACAGTACAATACAATGAAATTATAAAGAAAAAATAAATAGATTGAACAAAGAAACAAGAACACAAAAGTTAATGTCCTACCTAAACGGTGGCGTTATTGCCTGTGGCAATCTCTTCCAATTGTCTCCCACTGTCTATTTTAATATTGCCTGTGACATATTCACTAACATACTGATGAAACACAGCCATTAGCCATTTGATTGTGTATAAAGTTGATTGATTAAATCTGTTCATTAGCAACTATGCACTTGGACCTTTAATGGATGCTCTCCCCCAGATGCATAGTTACTAATGGAGGAATATAATCACGACAATGTTAGTCACATTTACACACATTCAAATGTCTAATGGACAATTAAGTGCGTCCTTAATTTTTTTCGATGCAAAGTTACTAAATGAAGAATTGAATCATAAATTTCAACAACAAAAAAGAAAAGAATTTATTGGTCACACACAATCAAATAGTGGGAAACTAAGTACAGGTTTATTTTTTTTCCATACGCAACTATAACACTTGTATTGTGTATGAAAATACAGATGTAGCCAAAAATTCTATTTTTTTTTTCTCCAAAGTTAAATTTTGTGATTTATTAACAACGGTGTCAGCGCGAACGACCTACTTTCCATCAGTGGAGATAACAACAACAAGAGATGGTCGGAAGAGATTGCCGCAGGCAATAATTATTATTACTTTGCTGTTAGTACGCCTCCTCGTGGTTCACCCTAGGCAACGCATTGACATACGGCTAAAGTAATGACAATTGTGGCGATCAGACAATCACTGCCACCAGATTTCCTGATCAAGTAACAAAGCCATACGATAATTAATTAATTTTAGGATAAAGAAAGTAAAAAATCAAAAAAAGTCGGTCACTTTACCTAATAGAGATGCCCCAATGTTTGCTGGCTGCCTCCGCTGCATTCTCAAAGAGTGAGAGTCCCACCAGACTCACCGTGGGGACGATGGTCAGTGGTGTGACGTACTTGAGAAGCACCCCCACCACACCTGTAAAAAAGGGCACACACTCAAACTCAGTGGTAAGATATTAGCTTGCCATTCGGAAGGTCCCGGATTCGAACACCAGAGCCGACGAAAAATTAGTACTAAAACTTTGGTTACAGTTGTTTGAAAGGATACCTTCCGGTGCACTCGTGCTGCACCTAAATGGGAAGTATTGAGTCTATTCTCGCCCATCAGAGGGGAGGCATACTACGGGATGGACAGGCTATAGCACAGACCCTAGTTCCAGTACCAACAAAAGAAGAGCGGGAAGGTTTTCAGCACTTACCAAACTTACTAGCAAGCACTTACCAAACACCCCAGCAAGCACTTACCATAAACTTATCAAACACCCTAGCAAACAATTACCATAAACTTATCAAACACCCTAGCAAACACTTACCATAAACTTATCAAACAACCAAATAAACACTTACCAAACACCCCAGCAAGCATTTACCCCACACCCAAGCAAACACTCACTATAAACTTACCAAACACCCCAGCAAGCACTTACCACACCCAAGCAAACACTTACCACAAACTTACCAAACACCCCAGCAAACACTTACCAAACACTCCAGCAAACACTTACCATAAACTTACCAAACACCCCAGCAAACACTTACCAAACACTCCAATGAACACCTGGACCAGAGCGGACACAGCGATGGCCCCTGAGAGTTCCCTCATCCGCACTTGCCACAAACTTACCAAACACCCTTGCAAACACTTACCACAAGCTTACGAAACACCCTTGCAAACACTTTCCATAAACTCACCACACACCCTAGCAAACACTTACCAAACACTCCAATGAACACCTGCACCAGAGCGGACACAGCGATGGCCCCGGACAGCTCTCTCATCCGCACTTGCCACAGTTCCGTCCTCTCTCCACTCGTCATGTTACTGATGACGTCATCGGTGGGACACTGCCACTGGGGGAGGTGAAGGATAGCCAGGGTGGGGACCAGGAAGGAGATGGTGCCTCCTTGCACGATGGGGAGTCTGGGGGGAAAGAGGGGTTCATTCATCATCATCGGGTGGCGTCATCGTGAACCAGACAGCTGAGGAATGACTCACTTCTACCACTGTCTATACAAGGATGCTAATAATTGACAAGGGCCCCTAGAACCAAGCCAATGATGGTCTACTCCCTGTTTATAGTCCCCCAGCCAGACTGCTGGTCTACTCCCTGTTTATAGTCTCCCAACCAGAGGGGTTTATTAGCAACACGAAAAGAAGTACCTTACACTGATGAAGCAGGTGTTTGTCCCGGTAGCTCAGTGGTAAAGGCGGCACTCTGTGAATCCAGAGGCTACAGAGGTCGTGGGTTCGAAACCCAGCCGGGACATGACAATTTATCCTCCTATTCGGGATTTTTACCACATAAATAATACGTCTTGGACTTACTGCTGGAATAATGGGGCTTAATAGTCCTAATCGGGCAGTATAAATAAGGCAATATTATTATAAAATATTCTATTTCCGAGAATATCTAATTAAGTTTGTCCCAGGAGCTCGGTGGTCAAGGTACCAGTCTGGTAATCCAGAGGTCGTGGGTTCAAAACCAAGCCGGTACATGACAAGTTATCTTCCGGATTTGACCACGTAATAATACTACATACTGCTGGAAATAATGGGACTCATTAATCCCAATGGGGCAGTATATAAGGCAATATTTATGATACTTATACTTTGAAAAAGAACATAATTATATAATTAATTTGCAATACATCAATGACAATATTAGGGACTTATGTACGTAGCTCAAATATGTAGTGTAGAGGTATCACATTATTTTGTGAAACAATTTCGCGCCCTAGAGTCAAACTATCTTATCTTGGTGGTATTCTCCACTCTCGATACATGCAAGATAACAAGGAGATACAAGGGGCTAGAACAAGACGAAATGTATTGACACAATGGGTCACTTGCACCTCTTTTTTTTTTTTTTTTTCTTTTTTTGGCTCTCGAAAGTCTCCAGAGTTCATAAATTAAGGATTTCCAAGATTTTTTTCTAACCGAGCCCAGTAATCTTGTTGAATTTTACGTCTAACAGTGGAAAACTGAAAATCATTTTTTTGTAATTTCTGAATACACGAAACGATTTCTGACGAAATTTAAACGGGACTTTATATTATGAGTGATAGAAGTGTCCGAAGCCTAGAACACGATGAAATCCTTGGTAAAAGAAAAGACCCATAAGAACTTGTAGACTGAAGAGTCCTACTTGGTAAATAGGTATGACGTCACAAATACGTATCAGCTTTTTTCCGATTCTACAACTTTTGAAGGCTTTTTAAGTCTTTATCTTTAGCGTTTGTTTCTCGTTGTTTTAACGGCGAAAATCGCATTTATACTATTATTATTAATATCTGACCTGGTTGCAGGGGTTTCAGTGAAACCCTTACAATTAACACTGCTACCTAATTAGATCTATTGTGACCAGTTGATTCTATTTGGTTTTAACGTCCTGATTGAGATCGATAGTCAGGACGGGGGTTTTACCCTCCATTCGCTGTGAATCGTACCAGCTACCCACCCTTCCTGGGGAGGGCCGGAAATGCCAGCCTCACGTGTTTGGAAGGAACAGAATTTCCTTCGAAAAGTCTACCCCAACCGGGAATCGAACTCGTGATCTTTGGACTACAGGTAGTAGTCTCAATTCCGTCCGACCGTCAATCAAGAAACCCTCATGTCACGGTGGCTGGCTTTTATACTATAGACAGGGTATTCACTAAAAAAAAAATTCCATTTGCAAGTGACCAATCTGTAATACATGGTTGACACATTTGGAATACTTCGAAGACATTATATCTTACGAGGTGTATAATCCCTAGAGCAAGGTAATTAACTTATTCAAAACAAACAAGACAATTAAAATATACGGGTACTTGGGTGCTATGATTCTAGATTAGATCTTCGCTTGTTCGAAGTGCCTGACAAGTACCTATTGATGTTAACGCTTGTATAAGGGTGTGTTACTACTTCCTATCCGGATAATAATTATGTTGTTTTTATTGATGTTGTAGCCAACCAGCCTACGTGGCGTAACGGTTGTGACTACTGCCCGTAGTCCAGAGATCCTGAGTTCTATCCCCGTTCGGAGCATTTCACACAGAAAATTCTGTTCCCTCAGAAAATTCATGTGAGGCTGGCATTTCCGGCCCTACCCAGGCTGGGTGTGGTTAATGTGGGTAGCTGCTACGATTCCCAGCGAATGGAGGGTAAAACCCCCGTCCTGATCCAGGACGTTAAATCAAACAGAATCGTTGGCGTTAGGAAGGGCATCTAGCCGTAAAAATGTGCCAAAACCAACCAACCTCAACCATGAGGTTGAACAACGTCGACCCTGCTTAAGCAGAATAAGACAGAGTAAAAGAAGAAAGATTGTTGTTGTAGCCAGCTTGGCTACAGCTGGAGGGGGGAATAATGGTCTCCAACCAACTTTTTTTCAAAGTTGGCTGGAGCAACGCCGGAGCAACACTCGTTAGAACTCGGACTATTTCTTTATAAGTCATTAAACACTTGGAAAACTGCAAGCTAGCCTGGCTTGGCTAGTCAGTTCTTTTTTTATAGTCCTCAAACGTCCCCAGCCAGACAGTCCCGATAATATAATATTCTTTTTCTTTAACTCTGTGTTATCCCGCTCAAGTAGGGTCGACATTGTTTAACCTGGTTGAGGTTGGTTCCTGATCCTGATAATATAATAATAGACACTTTTTTATAATGCCTTTATTACAGCTGTTGTTTTGGTGCCATTATTTTGTGGTCATAGTCTCCAAAAGCCTTTATTTTATTTATTAAATTAAATTATATATTTATTTAATACATGACAAGTAAATGGTTCAATATATATAACAATGACAGTTCACATAATTCGGGTGACCTTGCTGTCCGGGGTATATAGGAAGCACAGAGGGAGGCGTTGTCTGATATCCGTGTTGTTGACACAGACGCTCCCTCCTATGCTTCCCATGCAGTTCCGTACTTACCAGCGCTGAACTAAAGGAAATATCAAGTTGCACTTGAAAGTAGACGCACGACTCCTACAACTGTACAAGTGAAAGATTGGCGGATAGATGAGTGAAATCAATATCAACAATATTTTTATTTTATTTTACTTTGTACTTATATATTTTTATTTATAAGTAAAACAAGGTGTCATCTTCTCTTTTCATCAGAAGCACTGATAATATGCTTCCAGCATTGCCTCTTTATTTTAGTAGCTCATCTCAGAAGTTATTTTATTAGCTTAGGTGGTAGTCTAAGATTAATTTATTGTAAAAAATATATGAAAATTATCAATCAATCAATCTTTGAGTGGCAATGCTGATTTGTTGAATTAGAATTTCACTAGCCCTAGTGTTTTCAGTTTTTTTTAAAGAGCTTTTTTCCAATTTCTTTGACCCAACTTTTTCCTATCAAATTGACTTTATTTTTAAAGTCAATATTAGGATTACGTTTAACTCAACGTAATCCTAATCAACAATATTAGGATTACGGACATTAAAATGTGTCAACTAGGGTACCAGGGGCGTCCATTGGAAAATGTTTTCGGGGTGCTGCCACATAAACCGGATTTAAAAGAGTTTGATTTCGTCCACCATGCCAATGGTAATAATTATGCATCAATTATTCTAGAAATGTGTGGTAATTTGTATTTTGTACGAGCTAGGACTCTCTCTTGACCAAATGCACCTAACCCTCAGAGTCTTATTATTTGGTAATGGTGCTCAAAGGCAGTTTATTAACGGAAAGAATCCAATATAAACATTTAACAATCTATTTAACAAAAATTTAAAGAATAAAAATAATAAAATAAAATACATTCCTACAATATTCGGATAAAATAGTCCGTAAAATGGTCACAAACTCAAATACATGAGGAAGAATTCATGCACTTGTGAGTATAAAGCAAATTAAAAGAAGTGGACAACGAACCTCCGTGGCTCAGTGGTTAAGAGCATTGGTTACTGACCCGGAGGTTGCGGGTTCGAATCCCGGCCGGAGCGGAAATTTCTGACAAAATTTTCCGTGTCCGGAATGGCATGGATGTAAAAGTAAAGTGCCCTGAAGTAATGCGAAAGCGGTTCCGGGGCATACTAATTAAAAAAAAAAAAAAAATTTCCCATACCTGCACCCGAACGTGTTCTGAATGAAGGTGACTATGGCCGTGACAAAGATCATGGTGGATATAATGTGGCCCCGGGCCGGATCATCCTCCCTCATACACAGGGCCGGGGTGAGGATGAAGGGGATAGACACAATGGCCCCTATCATGGTCAGGTAGTGCTGGGGAAAAGAAAAGAAAAAAACCAAAGTTGCTCATAAGGTTATGAATCTTCCGGAAATATGAAGAAAATTGAAATCGGAGCAAAAAAATATTATTATTTTTTTACAAAAACAACACAATACTTCCGATATCTAATATTAGAAATTCCTCGGAAGTAGGGAATAATATGACGTTATTTATACTGTCCGACTAGCCCGATTTATAGTTTTGGATAATCAGCACTAATACCAGCTGCTGAGAGCAAATAAGCTCGAAACAGCAGTCCAGGTATTTTTTTTTTTTTAAGTGGGGTTTTAACGTCGCTTTCAACTGCCATGGTCATATCACGACGGGGGTTTTACCCTCCATTCGCAGGAAACTCACAAACCTGCTACTCACATTGACCTCACCCAGCCTGAGTGGGGCCGGGAAAAGCCAGCGTCACGAGAATTAGAATTTGAATGGTCACCCATCCAAGTCTTAACCTCGCTGGATGTCGCTTAACTTCGGTGTTCTGAAGGGAACCGGTGTATTCAACATGCCATCGACGCTGGCTGCTGCTGCTGCTGTTGCTGTCCAGGTATGTTTTGATATTCATGTAGGTACATCTAGTAAAACTTCTCACTTTTCTGTTTATACTTATACTAGCGGCCGCATAATGAAACAGAATTAAATGTCTAGGATTTGTTAATTCAAGCCACTATCAATTTACAGCTGATATAAATGCGCTATGATTGGTTGGAATTCCCCCTGCGTGTTAAGGAATAGTGTAGGATTAGTTAATCTAATCCTGTTTCATAATTCAGCTCTAGGACTCATGAGTCCCATTATTCAAGCAGTAAGCCGAAGACGTTATTATGTGGTCAAAATCCCAAATGGGAGGATAACTTGTCATGTCCCGGCTGTCATGAATCAAACTTGGGTCCCAATATTTTTTGGTTATGAGTGGACCCCGCAACATCCAAAGTACAAAGCCTAAAAATTCCGACTCCACTGAGATTCGAAACCAGATCACCATGCGTGCAAACCTAATGCGCTACACCATTCGACTACGGAATTCAAAATATTGAACAGCAGTGATGTGAAGAGATACGTACCTAATTGGTTTAAGTAGATACCTATTACAATATGTATAATTTTATTACATAGGTACCTTCCTTAACCATATCTATTTTACATTATAGGGAAAACATCCATAGATAGATGTGTGACCCAGATTTTCCCAAGGAGAAGTTATAATCACAGTGACTTCTCTAATATTGAACTGATGGTGATTGATTGGAGCTATCCTCTTCAGAATACACTGTTATTACACTGTATTTCATAATCAAATTTTGTGTTTCATAATCGAAGCTATATTAAACAAAAATGAGACACTCTGTATAGCGAAAGTTGTGGGACAGTCTGGCTTATCTTAACTTTAATCCCGTTTCGACATTGGTCCCTTATTAGGCCTAATTTGATTCATTCACTCATTAGTCCTAGTAGGGTAATATAGATAAGCGATATTATTATTATTATTTGTGAGGATAGGAAATTCTTCTAAAGACACCCAGCCACCTCACTCCCTGGGGTGTGGGATTTTTAAACACTAAAAACCTATCCTCGAAAGACGTAGGAGATCCCGGGAAACGTGTGATTCATTACTTCGGGATGAGCGATATTATTATTATTATTCCATGGGGTCCCCGCGGACCCCCCCCCCCCTCCTCCAATCTCACCTGCAGCGCCATGAAGATGCACAGATACCAGGGTGGTACATCGTCAATACCATAGGTGAGACCGCCCCGGTCATCTACTTTATCGGTGGATTTGGAGTGCCCATTCTGGTCCACCAGGCCCATCACCTGCAAGTAAAAAAAGGAAAAGGGTAATAATAAATAAAGAAAATGTCTCAAAATAAATCCTACACAAAAAGAAATGAAATAAACTGGTGTGACACTACACGACTTTCCTTATCACTCAAAAATAGGTCAGACTCCACCACTGGTGACTCAAAAGTAACAGTTAGTTAAATATTACCGTCAAATTCGTAATCAGCACCTCAAAATCATTGTCTCAACCCCATTCTAAGATGAATAGTGCAAAAGTTAGTCCAAGCGGGACCCTCCAAAATAAAGTTAAATTGGGGCCGGTTCCAAAGAGTTCAAGATGTCAAAAAAATGATCAAAGTTAACCCCCTATTATTTTTTTATTATAAGAATGTTCTCGAACTTTTTTGTATCGTTAACCAAGCCAAAGGAACTGCCTTTGCAGCCGATTTTTGCGGCCCTGCGGCCGCAGAGTGCGTTCAATTTCAACCTAGTTTCGTTGTTTGTGTGGTATATAAAATCAACTTCCATACCAAATTTCAAGTCTCTAGCTCTAGAAGAAGATTTAGGGCGAAATTAATAGACAAATTCTACATCACAAGTCATTGCTAATCGTCGGTCTTCCCTATCTTACCCAGTGCGCAATCCGTGACTTAGCGCCACAGAGGTATAAGTATAAGTAGTGCTTTATTTAGACTGTCAGCGCAAGACAGGTGGTCCCATTATGTATGACAAAAACATCTATTAATTCCTCCCTTAATGAGAAGATCAATATTGGAATAGGTATGCAAATTAATAAAGACCATAAAAGGGTGCCTATCAAAGACACTCTTGTGATATTATTAGAACACTCACCACGTGGGTCTTGTTTTCGATGGCGTCAACACTCATTATAATTAATTAATTATGTATTATGGTAATTAGGGAACCACCCGATAATTAGGAGAAGTACTTTAGGGAACCGGTAATTAAGAGAAGTACTTTAGGGAACCGGTAGTTAAAAGTACTTTAGGGAACCTGTAAACAAGTGTACAGATCATTAAGAGCCCCTAAACCACCAATTAGTTATTAGAGTGTTATTGTTATTAATAATTGACTAGACCGACCTCAGTAGTTAGATCGATAAGGCGGCGGACTTGTAACCTGGAGGTCAGTGGTTCAAGTCCCGGTTTCAGCGTAGATTTAGTAAAGCGAGTTTGAGTAGTTATGATATCACGAAAGTGATTAACACAAATATGATAACTTTAATTGACTAGGTATGTGGTTTAAGTTTTAACTTAATGACAATTAGTTTAATTTAATAACTCGATTTCCCGAAACAACTGATTATAAAGTACTTATCATAATAAAAAAAAAACATGTAACACTTAAGTACGTCTGCTTATTAATCTTATTTTAATTTTATCGATCTGCGATCTGTACCAACACCTAATGGTTTATTAAACTCTGTGCTAGTTGAGTTGTATTGTGAAAAAAGGCTGATAAACGCGCAGTTTTTAAAATATTTTTTTTTGCACTTTCTACTGAAACAATGGTTGAAACTTTGGATTTAGGCTCTGGGGATCCTAAAACGTGTCTTGGCGCTGAAAACTAATTTTTGGGTGATTCCATTACTTTCCTTTCTATAGGATAAGGAAAGTAAAAACATGCACTGAATGATGATGACTGAAAAAAACTAAAAATCGATACACCCACAGCCTGAAATCCTCACACTCAAATCTCTTACTAACAAATCAATTGAACTCTCTGGTCATTCAATACCCGCTCAATCAAGTAACAGTCATTATTTGAACGCATCTTGTTAAAATATTGATGTTAATTAATCAACAATTCAACATGCATAATCATAATTTCTTAACTGATAAGATTCAATGATTTTTTTTTTTAAACAAATTTTTATAGATGTATTTTACTACAAGGTTTATAACAGAGATTCAATGATTTAATAAGACTTAAATGAGACCTACTAATAGTATACCTACTTGATATCTTTCTTAAAAACCAACCATTATTATTAGGTATTATTGATTTTTTTCCACAAAGGACTTGGTCCATAAATATGTGGAGCAGACCCCGTTGAGGGTATTGTTTATTTAAATAACCAATATTTGGTGCATTTTGAGTGATAAGGCGCGCGGGCTTTGAGGAGTCGGAAGAAAAATATTGAAAATTAATCATCATGGGAGATTCAAACTTCGTTTAAAAAAAAACCTCTGTTATAAGAGTACTGCTGGATTAGTATTTTATAATAATTTATACGATAACGATTTTGTTAAAGGATTTTATTTATATCCTACCTACCCATAACGATTTTATTAAAGGGATTTATAAAACCCATTTGACGGAGTTTGTAACCTGTTAAAGAGCTTAGGGCTAAGAAGAAAAGTTTGAATTAAAAAATACAGGAAAATGATAGCAAACTAGCGCGTTAAGAACTTAAGATGATCTTTAATTATATTAATTTGAATTTAAATATTCCTCGGTAATTGGAAAAAACGTAATCAAAATACGACCTAACCTTCGATTGATCACCTTAAGTACTAAAATACGATCACTGTAATAGCTTAATATTAATAATAGCTTAATTTTAATAGTATTTTTTTAATGATATTTATTTGCAGAGGAGACTTAACAATCAGATTCCTTGCTCCTTTTAATAGTTAAATAACTACAAAAACTAAAAAATACGATCATAGGTAAGTAACTTATTTTCTTTCTTAATTGAGAAGGGTAAAAAATGTAAAAAAAGTTAGTAATGATTTCAACTTACACTTGTATGCACATTTAGGGTGGAATCCATTTTTTCCATGTTGAGTTCGGTGGTGCTAGCCATCTTGATTTGTTGACAGGGATCCCGCTCTAATAGTGGTGGGATGAAAACTACTGGGGGTCAGAGAATCAGGGATCGTGTTGCGGCCGAGTTGGTGTTGGAATCCAAACTGACGAATCTGACGAGAGCTCTGATAGCTCATTATCAAGAACTATCTGGACACACATTACGTACAGTAGCAACATCAAGTATTGAGGCGATAAATAGCATGGCTTAATCCAACTTACAGGGTACTTACGGATGACGTTATTATTATTATGGCATACAAATCAAGATATAATTTTTTATCCGTACATAAGATACCCATTAACATCTGGAATAAACCATATTCCTTAGATGTTAACATGTAGGACTGCATTCAAATTCAATATTATTATTTTTATTATGAAACTCTTTATTAGAAGAACATTATACAAACAAAGAATGGTAAAATTAAAATACAAAATTGACGTTCATTAATTGAGTCAAGTGGTTAAGGCACTAGTCTGACAATCCAGATAGCGTAGGAATCAGTTGGTTCGAATCCTACCCAGTGCACGAATTTTTCCTCATTAATTTGAGTTTGTAACCACATAATAAAGGTTAGGTGGTAGAAAGTGCTTTGAGCATTAATCTCGCCTGGTGGTTACCTTCCACCAAAGAGTATTATTATTATCTATCTTTTTTCGTGACACGCATTCAATTATCTACATATTTTGACATTGGTAAATAGGTAATATACCTACTGTAAGATTTCGAATTTGGATTTCTGTGTCTGGTTTATTGGGATTATGAAGACTGAGCTGCGTCGGTCTTTTTACTTTTAATTATTGAACCGACCTCAGTAGCTTGATCGATAAGGCGGCGGACTTGTACCCTGGAGGTCGTTGGTTCAAGTCTCGAATTCAGCGTAGACTTAGAAAAGCGAGTTTCAGTAGTTGTGATAAAGTGATTAACACAAATATGAGAACGGATAATTAAAACACTGAGATGATCGGTCTTTTATTTTAATAGTTGGCGTTAATATTCGAATGATTTCGATTGACTTGATTTCACTCCACTGAAAGAGACTATGAACAAAGTGACAACGATTTGACAACAAGCTTGTCATTTGCGCCGGTATCTAATGCCTTATGCTTCCTTCACGATCTCTCTCTTTCTCTTCCTTCTGAAAGTAAGATTTTTTTCAGCGAAAGTTATTCATTAAAAATATTAATAATAATCCTGGTTTATAATTCGGCCCTTACCAACTGAGAGGTTTTTAACAAACTTTGATCTTGAAATAAATCTGTATATTTGTATAACCCTGTATAGATAACCATTTGATGGTATTGATACTTGTTTCTATGGACTTCAAAGTAAAATCTATGTTATGTATATTACCAAGAAAATTTTCTCGTTCTGTCACTGAAGTTAAGCAACGTACAGCGAGATTACCCCTTGGATGGGTGACCGTACTGACCGCTGAAATTCGAACCCTCGTAATGCTGGCTATTACCGGCCCAACCCAGGCTGAGTGCGTAGGGTGAGGTTAATGTGGGTAGTCGGTTGGAAATTTTCCAGCAAATGGAGGGTAAAGCCCCCATCTCAATATGATCTTAGCTGATGAAAGGGACGTTCAACCTCAACAAAAGATAACAGAACTTCTGCAAAATTATACTCCGATTTGGGATTTTGACCACATAATAATACGACTTTACTGCTGGAATAATAAGACTCAGTACCTAGTCCTAAGTGAGTAGTTTAAATAAAATAAGGTGGCGTTATTATTATTTTTATTCCGCCCAGTTAAGATTATAAAGACCCCCTTTATCGTTATGTTTTCGACGTTTTAAGGTTATGGGTATGACCTACTACAAAGGTCATACCCATACGGGGGTTTTACCCTCCATTTGCTGGAAACTCACCTACCAGCTGCGTTGAACCGGGAATAGCCAGACAAGTGTTCGTATTTGAATGGTCACATCCAAGTCCTAAACTCGCCGGGCGTTGCTCAACATCGTGACCGACCAAAATCTGGTGTATTTATCGTGTCATTGACGATGGCTAAAGAGTCTCCTTATTATTCCAGCAGTTGTGTGGATGACATCATTAGGTATGTGGTCAAATTAAAAAAAAAAAAAAAAAAAAAAAAAAAAAAAAAAAAAAAGGGCAAAGTACTCAGAATAGTTCTGGATTACAAGTGACATATTTTCGAATAAGTGGGTAAGCGCCTTCTTCTGATGTCCAGTTTTTCGTTTACAAATGTTTCCAACTTAAAAAGTAAAATATATTATTATGAGATAAAATCAAAGTCAAATATACCTATTATGAGATAAACTGAAAGTCAAATATATTATGAGATAAATTCATGCAGTTAGTAGGATCCGAACCAATGGACCTCCACACTACCCGCATTACCAGACTAAACCATGTAGATTATGGTTAAAAAAAAAAAAAAAAAATAACCATGTAGATTAGTATCTGTAGATTCTCCGACTAACATTATGATCCTCAACGGGCTTTCTCAGTAACATACACGATATTCCAGACTCGTTATATCTGGACAATAATTAACAGCTATAATGATGAAAACCTATGGGTCCCTGGCTAACATAAATTACATTAGTTGATAATTTGCTTACATGATCAGTGATCACTCCCTACTTTGGAAACAAACAACAAACTCGAGCTATTATTACAAGCAGGTCTACGTCATTAACATTCTTGCCTACAAAATAGGAACTTTCTAGTAAATTTACCTAATATTAATAATAACACACTTTAGTGGAAGGTAACCACCAGGCTGGCCGGAAATGGCAGCCTCCGTGGTGCAACGGTTGTGACTACTGCCCGTAGTCCAGAGATCTTGAGTTCGATCCCCGGTCGCAGCAGACTTTTCACACAGAAAATTCTGTTCCCTTCGAACACGTGAGGCTGGCATTTCCGACCCTACCCAGGCTGGGTAAGGTTAATGTGGGCAGCTGGTACGATTCCCAGCGAATGAAGCGTAAAAACCCCGTCCAAAACAGGACGTTAAATCAAATAGAATCGTTGGTTTAGGCATTCAGCCGTAATAAATGTGCCACAACCAACCAACCTCAATCATGAGGTTGAACAATGCAGACCCCCAGTAGTTTGGGAAAAGGCAAAGTGAAAGAAGAAGAAGAACCACCAGGCGAGATTAATGCTCAAAGCATTTTCTACCACCTAACCTTCAGAGTGTTATTATTATGTGGTCACAAGATCAAATGTGGTGGGATTCGAACCAACGGATCCATACTCTACCTGGATTATCAGACTAGCGCGTTAACCACTGGAGTACCAGTGCACAGACTACCTAATGTAGAAATCTCGATGTTGAAACCAGCTTAGCTACAGCATGGGGGGGAGTGAAGGTCTCCAATCAGTTGTTGAAAGTTGGCTCGTCCTGAACCACATATGTATTTCCGAAAAGTACACCAGTACTTCATGGGAACACAAAAAAAAAACAAACAAAGTTGCTCAGTAGGTCATGAAACGTCCAGAAATATGAAAAAAATTGAAATCGGAGAAAAAATTTTTTTAAACAAAAACGAACACAATAATAATAATTTAATAAACATCATTATTATTATTATGTTCGATCTATCATCCTGAGAATGAGAACTTGGGTTGATGGGCTCTTTCATTATAAGCCTGGAAGCGGCAAGCTTCATAAGCTTCGAAAACTGCACGCTAGTCTGGCTTGTTAGGGTTGTAACGAAAGTTATCTGAATAGTCCTTTATCAAGATTGTCTGTCGAGTTCTAGATATTTAATCCGCAGGAAAACCGCTTCGCTTGAAATATTATTGTGTTTGCTGAGTGTCCACTATCTATTTCTAATAGATACACTATCTCTTAATAATAATTTATTACGCACCTCAGGAAAACTCACGCCGGACGCAAATTATCCTCTTCAATCTAATAGTAAACAAACAGTAGCCACCCAGGTAGGCGTTCTCAGATAAAAATAGTATTCGCGTGAAAATTAGATCCCTATCAGCCACGTGGTTCTCAAGAAGTATGTCGACATGAAAATTAAATACCCAACTCCCATCGTCTAATTGGAAAACTCTTCACACTGTGGTGATTCAGTTTTTCCACAAGACAACAAGCGTCAATGAGGAAAATCGCCAACAATCTTGTTTTTCGTCTTCATAGCCAGGCGCGGTCGGTGCTAAGGAGCAGCGGAGTAGCTACACCTACATTTCGGGGGGGGGGGATTTTGAGGGGGGTTCAGAAATCTCGCCTAACGTACTATTCCATCTTTGCTGGGGTTTCTTGGAAATTTCGGGGGGGTTTTGTCCCCCACTGCTAAGGAGCTGCGGAACTGCAGCAGCCCCGAAAAGGAAAAGATAGGATTTTCTCCAGTCCTAGCTCGTTCACAATGAAATTTACCACACCTTTTCTATCTGTCCCGGTAGCTCAGTGGTTGAGGCGGCACTCTGTGAATCCAGAGGCTGCGGGTTCGAAACCCAGCCGGGACATGACTTGGGATTTTTACCACATAATAATACGTCTTGGGCTTACTGCTGGAATAATGGGACTTGATAGTCCTAATCGGGCAGTTTAAATAAGGCGATATTATTATTATTATTATTTTCATTATTTCTAGAATAATTAATGAATAATTGTTTAATTGGCATAAACTCTTTAACTACTGAAAAAGCAACTCTATATATCCCATTTTGGTCCGGTCTATATGTGGCAGCACCCCAAAAAACATTTTCCCAACGGCCGCCCCTGTTCGTGACATGACAACTACCCAAACTAGCTCTACTAAATCTACGCTGAAACCGAGACTTGAACCACCGACCTCCAGGTTTACAAGTCCCCCAAAAATTCATCCCACCGTCCGCGCCTGTTCATATTCCATCCGTGCGGTGTCGGTGTTAATTAGAAGAATCGCAAACAATAAGTCTGCGGAATTGGCATCGCAATTCGCGCATCATGGTCTCAGAATAATTATGAGAATGCAGAATTCGAAACCAGTTTCCGATATTGGGGGCGCTAGAATAGGTGATAGGTGAGATGACAATTTACTTTATTACCTTTACACAGGGTGGAGCGCGAAAGACGGATGAATTGTAAAATGAAAAAAAAAAAACAAAACTAATTAATGAAAAATTCTCAAACTTTTTATTTATTTTTTCTCACAGGTAAGCATCGGAATTGAGATTTATTTGGTTTTGAACAGCATATTTGGCGAATGGGCAACGTCACTCTGAATACACTGAACAAGCCGTTTCCTATCGCTTTTGTGAACTCTTCCGAGCATTTCCACAGGAATTTCGGCGATATTGGCCCTAATATTGGTCCTTGAGGTCTTCTATGGTCCTGGGACCTTGGATTTGGGGTAGTCCCAAAGGAAAAAAATCTAATGTGAAACCAATCGACTTTCCTTATCACTAATTCCGCCACTGGTGACTCAACGGTAAGAGCTAGATATAAATCAATGTCAAAATCGTAATCAGCACCTCAAAATCATTGGATTTGATATGCCACATACCCCATCATAAATGAATAATAAAAAAAGTTAGTCTGAGCGGGAACCTCAAAAATACCGGTAATTTTTTGGAACCCGGCCCAAGGTTCCAAAAATTTCAAGGTTTCAAATAAATGATCTGAGCTATCAAAAACTTCCCATTTACCTCTTTCAAATGAACCCCCGAATAGACCCCTGCTGCGCATGCGCAGCGGACTGTGCCTCTACCAAATCCATCCGTCTTCCACGCTCCACCCTGTAAATGGATACTTTTTCATACCGTTTGCTGTAGAGACAATGGGTTCGTTGGGAGCTGAAGCAAAAAGCTTGGTGAACGTGTTGGGGTCAAGGCTAGTGGAAAAATCAGGTGATGGTAGAGCAAGTTTCTGTCTATCACAAAAAGTAAGCCTTGGAATTCAAAGAGCAAATGCGGCGGCAGTTGTGGGCTGTGTGCCCCAGGGAGATGATTTGGTTGATTTGTTTTATACAGGGTCTTCATAAAGTCTCACCCAGGCCTAGGTTTCTCGAAAACGACTCAGAATATCAAAAAACGCAAAAACCCGTATTCCTTTATATTTAGGGGGATTGATTTTCAGTCAATTTTTTTTTGCCTACACGGCCCCAGTCAGGCTGGGCATGGACCAACTTTAAAATCTTAAATAGAATGGTATGTCTTGTGGCATATTGTTTTAAAGGTCTTATTGAGAGAAGTTCATTACAATAAATTTCAGTGTGCTACAACTTACCGTTCTCGAGATACAGGGTCGGACGTCCTGCGTAATATCCATATATTTTGACCTATAACTCGTTAACCGTAAATTATGGAGAAATTTTTTCTTGGTAATAATAACTCCTTATGGCAAGACCTTTCGAACAAGTTATAACTCGACATACTCTGTTGATGTTAGTTTCTGGTCGGTTTCGTCAGCCAGCCTGACGAACAGTCGAAAAAAATTTAACGAAAAAACAAATCAAGTTTTAACTTGTTCGAAAGGTCTTGCCATAAGGAGTTATTATTACCAAGAAAAAATTTCTCCATAATTTACGGTTAACGAGTTATAGGTCAAAATATATGGATATTACGCAGGACGTCCGACCCTGTATCTCGAGAACGGTAAGTTGTAGCACACTGAAATTTATTGTAATGAACTTCTCTCAATAAGACCTTTAAAACAATATGCCACAAGACATACCATTCTATTTAAGATTTTAAAGTTGGTCCATGCCCAGCCTGACTGGGGCCGTGTAGGCAAAAAAAAATTGACTGAAAATCAATCCCCCTAAATAAAAGGAATACGGGTTTTTGCGTTTTTTGATATTCTGAGTCGTTTTCGAGAAACCTAGGCCTGGGTGAGACTTTATGAAGACCCTGTATAATTATGGTAAAATAAATATATTCATTATCATATCTATTAACTTTATTACCTACCTATGTATTATTAGGTATTCGATATTCAACCTGACATGTTGAGACGTAAAAAAATAAATATTGAGACTATTTACAGACTGTATCATTTTTTATTGAACTAATTACATTATAATAACAAACATAAAAATAGTTGAAATTCTTTTATTAAAATAAGTTCTGTATGAAAGAAATTGAAATGAAAGTTTTCTTCATAAAATAATAATTACATAAATAATGTTTAGAGATGATTATGGGTATAGGTAAATAAAAAACACAGTACATCAGATATCTAATATTAGATAATAACATCGCCTTATTTATACTGCCCGATTAGGACTAATGAGTCCTATATTATTCCAGCAGTGAGCCCAAGACGTATTATTATGGTGTCAAAATCCCAAACGACAGGATAATTTGTCTCTGGAATCTCTAGATTCACAGAGTGCCGCCTTTACCACGGAGCTACCGGGACAGATGTTAAAACCAAATAGAATCAATTGGTCACGCACAATAGATCTAATTAGGTCGCAGTGTTGACTGTAGGATTTTCAGAAAACCCTACAACCAGATCAGATAGTAAAAAATGGTTTATGGGCATATTTATGATGTAAACATCATTCAACACATAAATTTTGAAAAATAATTGAAAATAAATCATACTAAATACATTAAAATTACTGACGTTTCATTTATTATTTACTATGTTCACTGTATGCTTCAACATTCTCTCTACAATCACGACTCCAAATAATAAGCATGTATAAAGATTATTTATTTTTTATTTTGTTTCAAAAAGAAGACGGGGATCTCACTGATCAGTGCATTTAGAATTAAATGAGATACCACTGAGTGAAACATAGCTTCGCAACGCTTTGCAAAATTTCCCATGGCCAGCGTCGATGGCGCGTTGAATGCACCGGTTCTCATAAGATTACCGAAGTCAAGCAACGTCCAACGAAGTGAAGACTTCGTGATGCTGGCATTCCGGCCCATCCCATGCTGGGTGAGGTTAATTTGGGTAGCAGATTTGTGAGTTTCCCGCGAATGGTGGGTAACACTCCCGTCGTGATATGACTATGCAGTTGAAAGCGACGTTAACCCCCCCCCCCCTACAAAATACAAAAAAAAATCAACCAAAAATAATGCGAAATGTTTCAAAACAAAATAGTTCACTCAGTGGCTTTAAGCGAATTAAAATTTAACAAGTTCTAGATATGACAAGACAAGATAGTAAACTACTATACTTAATGAAGAGATTAAAACAATCAACTTGATACACAATCAAATGGTAAATGGCCGTGCTTAATCAGGCTGTTAGTGACAATGCACTCTCCAACATTAGTATTTTTAAGATTTGTTTACAAAATAAGGAGAAAACGTTTGCACAATAAACTGAAAAAAAAACAAAAATCTCAACACTAAAAGTTTGAATTTCTGGCATTTCGGAATTCTTCTTCAGCAAAATCCAAACTGCAATCATTCAAAGATCGGAACGAAGCATTGAGATTTTTTAAAAACAAAACACAACCACTCTCTCTTTACACATGCACATAATTTGGAGCCGTGATAAAATTTTCGCTCTCTCAATTACTGTACACACTTTGGTCTCTACAGCGCCATCTTGCGTCCCTCGACGGAAATCTCCACGGCCCGTTTACACCCCATCTTGCTCCGCTTGGTCTCGATAAAATTCTTCATGTGTCGCTCGAATCGATTCATCGATTTTTTCGATATCCTCGACATATCGGTCTCGTTCTTCCACTTGGGCCGCACCAGGTAGCCCTTGTTGGATGGGATAGGCACCCTGGCCCGCGCTACCCAGCCCTTGTCTCCCGGTCGCAGCGGTTTCTCTTCGCCCATCTTCGGCATGGCTTCCTTTCGGCTACTCTCGGGTGCCGCCTCCCCCCCCGCCTCGTCATCCGCCGAGTCTTCGTTCTCCTCGTTGTTCCGCGCCGGCTTCATTGTCTTCTTCAGCGCCGGCGGCAACTGTTCGTAATCCCTCTGCATCCTGTAATTTTTAAACATACAAGCTTATTTATACTGACAGTTTATACGGGGTTTATAGCCTCCTTGTAAAGACAGTGGTAGAAGTGCTGAGTCATTCCTCCACTGCCTGGCTACCATCGTTCACGATGACGCCACACTATGATGATGAAGTTAAAATATTATGAAATAATTATGTAAAATGTTATTATTACAGTATGCTTTATTAGGTAAGACAAAAATGTATACAGTAAAATACAATAAAATTACAAAGAAAAAATAAATAGATTGAACAAAGAAACAAGAACAAAAAAGAGAATGAAGCTAATGTCCTACTTAAAGGGCGGTGTTATTGCCTATGACAATCTCTTCCACCCAACCCTTATGTTGGGTGGTATTATGTAAAATGTTATTGTTATATAATATGTATGAACCATTTCACTGTCACGTAATAAATAAATAAAAATGGTTCTCACCTTTCCTCCTTTGATGTATGAACCATTTCACTGTCACGTAATAAATAAATAAAAATGATTCTCACCTTTCCTCCTTTGATGTATGAACCATTTCATAGGAATATAAAAAAGTAACTGTAACTGTGATATTCTACAACTTATTATTATCATTAATTTATTATTATCTAGTCACTTTTTTATATTTCTATGATTATTATTATTTTTTTTTTTCCTCCTATTTTAATCTCGACATATTATGTATTTCGTTTGTGTTTGTGTCTGTAGAAGAAAGAAAAAAATCTTATCTTATATTTTGTTAATATTGTAAATTGGTTATGTACCGTAAAATATACAATACCTAACGGTATTTATTATTATTATTATTTCACTGTCACGTAATAGATAAATAAAAAATAATCCTCACCTCTCCTCCTTGGACATGGACTTGAAGTCGGTGCTCACGTTGAAGATGGGCTTATTTATTTATTGTTATTCTGTTCTGATATTCATGTACATCTAGTACAACTTCTCACTTTTCTGTTTATACTGATAATTATACTGGTTATATAATGTATGAACCATTAAATGTAATCCCATCAACCTTAGATCTAGCTATGGCAAACTTCAATTACAAGTATGACCAGTTAGACATATCGATGAATATCTCACAACAGTCACAACTATTAAACAATTAAGAGGTTGTCATACTTACTTATACTATACTATAAAGTCATAAATAGTTTTTATATAGGTATTTCTAGTTATAAGATTTTTTTTCTCACAAATAATTTATCTATTACTTTAGTTTTAGTTTTATATTTATACAAAAAACATCATGTAAATAGACCTTATAATAAGGATCTATCTTTTCAATAAATAAATAAAATAAGCCAGCGTCGATGGCGCGTTGAATGCACCGGTTCTCGTTGGATCACCGAAGTTAATCAACGTCCAGCGAGGTGAAGACTTCGTGATGCTGGCATTCCGGCCCAACCCAGGCTGGGTGAGGTTAATGTGGGTAGCAGGTTTGTGAGTTTCCTGCGAATGGAGGGTAACACCCCCGTCGTGATATGACCATGCAGTTGAAAGCGACGTTAAACCAAAAAAAAATAATAAGAATAATGGGAAAAAAATGTAATAAATAAAAAAAAAACATAATCCTCACCTCTCCTCCTTGGACATGGACTTGAAGTCGGTGCTCACGTTGAAGATGGGCCTCGCCCAGTCGCTGATGAGCCGTCCGGCGCGGATGCGGTTCTCCTTGGTCTCCTTCGGATGCTTGTAGAGGTACATGACGGCCTTGCCTATGCCCGAGTGCTTCAGGGTGCTCTGCTCGATGGGCGGGAAGTGCGCGAGGAGACGCAGGAAGTTGTCGCGGATGCGCAGCGCGGGCAGGGATCTGAAATAGATAGATAAAAAAATAATTGTATTTATTTTTAAACAATAATATTAGAATGGTTGGCACAAAAATACATGGTAACTAGAAACAAAAAATCTGTAAAACACTAGCTAAATAGCTCCTCTTAGACTAATCTTTTTAAATACATTATAATAATCATGAAACTCTTTTTAAATACATAATAATGATGAATACAAACATAAAAGAACAAACACGAAAACAATTCATATTTACCTTCTTAAACAAATAAACAAAACCAAATTATTGTCTACACCTAAAGATAATTGAGGAAATAGATAATTTAGAGATCTGAATTAGTAGTAACAAAAAAAGTTATCATATTTGTGTTGATCACTTTCGTGATGTCACAACTACTCAAACTCGCTTTACTAAATCTTCGCTGAACCCGGGACTTCAACCACCGGCCTCCAGGCTACAAGTCCACCGCCTAATCGATCGAGCTACTGAGGTAGGTCTGAAACAGTATAATGTAGTAGCTCAATAGCTTGATCGATAAGTTGGCGGACTTGTAACCTGTAGGTCGGTGGTTCAAGTACCGGTTTCAGCGCAGATTTAAATAAACGAGGCCCAGCAAATTCTTGCTCATTTCTTCTCAATTTACATCATTTGCATTTTCAGAGTATTGTCCTGCTATTCCCAGCTCGTCCCGACCCACATATTTTTTGTGAATTATTTGCAGGACGAAGACAATTACAAAATCAGTGATACAAGTACATCCTATGATAAAATACATCGAGTAATAAGGCACCTAAAAAGTACTTTCCAATTATTATTATTTTCTTCTTTTTTGTTACAAATTAACAGAGTTTATCCATGTTTGTAAGTTTGGGTAAAAAAAGTTAAGCAAAAAAGTTGTATTTATTTTTTTCTTCTTATTTTTTGTTACAAATTAACGGGGTTTTGTTTGTAAGTTTGGGTAAAAAAAAGTTATGCAAAAAAGTTGCCTCACCTGTCAGGCATAGGCGCCAGCCAATCAGTGAGTACGGACAGGATGTTGTGCTCTATGAAGGCCAGCTGTAGGTCATGCTTATTCAGCTGGGACATGACCGTGTCCAGCATTTTGATTTTGTTTGTGGCCGGCTTGTTTACCTTGTTCCTCGCGCGATCGTCCTGTGAAATTCAATAGTAAATTGGTGATTAGGAAAATATTTGTGTGGAAATTTGTGAGTGAAAAAGTGATAAGATAAGATTTATTTTTATTGCATAATGTCCAAGGGCTTCATACAGCGTCAATGCTATAAAAGTATACAATTTACAATACATTTAGGTAAGATAAATGTTAAGTTATTATAAATTATCATCTATTATAAATAATCATCAGTGAAATGAACATCTAAAAAATTGTCATACAATAAATAAAAAAAAAACGAATAGGAAAATATGAATAATACGTTTGTATACTTTGGTAAAAATGAGTAATCAATTCGTATGTAGTTGTATGTGTGTACATTTTTTTTTTTATTAAGATGAGTGTTTCACAGCCGTTTTTATTTCGTAGCCATGAAATAGGATCTACTGTAGATGCTTGTGGTCTGTGTTGTAGCCTACCTCTGATGGACGAGTGACACAATACTTCCCAATTAGGTGCTGCGTCAACACGAGCGCACCGGAAGGTATCCCTTACAAACTATTGTAACCAAATTAAGAATACAAATTTTTGTCGGCACGGGGGATCGAACGCGGACCTTCCACATGTGATTAACACAAATATGATAACTGTTTTAATAATAATTAGGAAGTTGATTGTTTGTAAATATTTCAGGTGCATTCAATTAGGAAGTACTTTTGTTCAATTATAATTATGAACAAAACATTTCGTTTTGATGTTGCAAGAGAAAAATGTATTTTTTTCTTTTTGACAAATTTATGGCTTAGATCCATGTTTATCCACTAAAAAATGGTTAAATAATAGCAGGGAAAATCAATATTCAAGACACATCAACGAAAAAGTTCCTGTCCAGAAATAAGGTCGCACATCTTACCTCAGCTGCATGTCTCATATCACTGATGAGTTGGGCGATGATGTCATCGTTGTCATTGATAATGTCAATGTCCTTCCTCTTTCTCTTGCGGCCTCCCTCCTCTTTTTTCTTGGCCATCATCAGGTCAAAGTCGGACAGGCCTGTCAGATTGCTGAAATACAGAAAAGCAAGTGAAGCAAAAATAAGTCAGTTAAAAAAAAAAAAAATTGTTTCAAAAGGGTGTATGTAGTATGCTATTTTTTCTTCTTTTTTTTCTTCCTAAGCAGTATCAGGGACTTATGAAATTTAATTCACAACATGCTAATACACATAAGAATACACCTTGTTTGTTCATTTTGCCCTAAGTCATTTAATATGATATGTCCCAATGTAAAATAGGTTTGGTGTGAATATATTACTAGTTGTAGTTTATTTAATTCCGACTCAAAACATAACATGGTTTCCTGATTTTTTTTTTTTTTTTTTTTTTTCAATGTGAATTTTGTATCCATTTATCTTAAATTTGTTTTACTGTTTTAGAAATCTTCTTACAATGCTGCATGTATTGAGAATGTCTAACTTATGCATGCTTAATAATAAGTTTAATTTTTTATGGCTTGTTTTTAGCTTTCTTGGATCCAACCCAGTTCTAGATTCTAGATAGAGTGATAATAAAGTAACTATTGTTATAATAAAGTAACTATTGTTACTTTATTATCACCCTAAAAATAAGCAATGAGAACTCACTGATTATCATCATCTCTATTGACTCCCTCGTCTGAGTCATCATCGGAAATATTGGGCACAACTGCTGCTCCTTGAGTTGCCCCCTCCATATCAGCATCAGTCTGCAAATCAATATATTAGGTATGTAGTTATTACATTCTGATGTATTTTAAACTAAGTAGGTTTGAGAAAAGGCAAAACAAAAGAAGAAGATTGTATTAATTGACTAAACATTGTTTTTGGTATGAATGTGTACTGACTACTATAGTTGAGATTTTAGACCAAGAGTAACTAACCTCAGATTCAATACAAGAATATATAACCCATTCAATACAAGAATATATGCTAAAAAGCTCGAAACAGAATTATTATTCTATCAAGTTCTACTCATAGAGCACCACAGAAGTAACTCATGCAGTTGATATGAACTCGCATTGGAAAATAATAATGAATCAAGTAGGACTTTACCTTATGATCATCACCTTCATCTTCTGATCCGGACACTTGGTGCATAGCTTTTCGCACCTCACCCGCATTTTCTTCATCATCGTCTGAGTCCAACACATTGGCCGATCGTTTCTTCTTGGAACCCTGGTCTTCATTGTCCGAATCCGATATTCTTCTCTTCCTGGCTTTGCCCACAACACTACCACTAGCTCCACTGTCACGACTTCCAGAGCGGGACCGTCTTGATCCAGAGCGTGACCTGGATCGTGATTTTCTAGATCCAGAACGCGATCTGGCACTTCCAGATCTAGATCTTGATTTTCTGGAACCCGAACGTGATCTGGAGCGAGATCGTGATTTTCTGGATCCTGAGCGTGACCTAGCACTTCCTGATCTGGATCTTCTAGAACCAGATCGGGATCTGGCACTACCTGATCGGGATCTCCTAGACCCAGAACGTGATCTGGACCCAGATTTTCTAGAGCCAGAACGTGATCTAGACCTTCTGGAGCCAGAGTGAGACCTAGCACTCCCTGAGCGGGACCTTCTAGAGCCAGATCTGGACCGAGATCTAGAACCTGACTTCCTAGAACCAGAACGTGACCGAGCACTTCCAGAACGAGATCTAGATCTTGATTTCCTTGAGCCGGATCGTGATCTAGGAGTGCCAGATCTGGATCGTGCTTTTCTTGAGCCGGAACGTGATCTTGCACTACCTGATCGGGATCTCCTGGAACCAGACCGAGATCTAGAGTGTGATTTCCTAGACCCAGATCGAGACCTCGAGCCTGACTTTCTAGATCCTGAGCGTGATCTAGCACTTCCTGACCTGGACCTGGAACCAACACTCCCTGCTCTTTCTGCAGGAGAACGAGGACCTCTCGAGCGTGATCTTCTACCCTCAGAATTTTGAGGAGACTTAGGACTTCCTGATCGAGACCTTTGTGCGGGTGAACCTGGACTTGCTGATCTTTTAGCAGGAGACATGTCAGGTGACTTTGGACCTTTAGGACTGCCTGATGTGGACCTTCCACCCTTTCTTATGGGAGATCCTTCTGTCGACTTGGGACTTCCTGATCTGGACCCTGCAATGGGGGATCCTGCAGGTGATTTAGGACCAGTTGTGCTTCTAGCTGGGGATCCACCCGGTGAATGTGGACTACCAGATCTTGATCTGGATTTGGCAGAACGTTGGGATTGTGGACTTCCCGATCTAGATCTTTGACCAATGGAGCCTTGAGGAGACTTGGGACCTGCAGGACTTTTGGAATGTGATCTTCTAGCGGGAGAACCACTGGGTGAATTCGGACTACCAGATCTGGATCTTTGGCCTCTGGAGCTCCCAGGAGACTTGGGACCTGCAGGACTTCTAGAATGTGATCTTCTATCAGGGGAACCACCAGGTGAATTAGGGCTGCCAGATCTTGATACATGACTACCTGACCTAGATCTTTGACCATCAGAATCTTTAGGTGACCTGGGACCTACAGGGCTTCTTGACCGTGACCTTCCTGGGGAGCCTGCGGCAGAGTTTGGGCTACCAGATCTTGATCGAGACTTGACAGAACCTTGAGATTGTGGACTTCCCGAACGGGACCGTCTCTGAGGAGAGTTGGATCGTGATCTTGGTGTTCCCGAGCAAGACCTTCCTGGTGATGATCTAGGAGATTGAGGACTACCAGACCGCGATCTTGACTTGGCAGAGTGCAGAGACCTGGGAGAGCCTGACTGAGCTGGACTGACTGAGTGGGAATGAGAAGTGTTGTTTTCATTGTCACTCATGTCCACATCAGATGATGGTTCTACAAGAAAAATCAATGCAGAGATGCTTTACAGCAGAAAAAAAACATAATACTTAGAATCCCTACTGCTCATGAGATTTTGAAGTCAAGAAAAATTGATTTTCTAGGTTTGCGTTTTCTTAAGATTCTATTTATCACCACTCAAACAAACCAGTTTTTCCTATTAACCTTACCCAGCTAAGTTTGGATAGGAAAAGCCAGGATCACAAGTTTTTGAAATGTACTGGTCATTCCAATAAATATATAGCTATGGATAGTTAGTAGCCATAGCTGTAAATCATGATAAGATAAAGGAGATTCAATTTAGCGGGAGTGACACTAGGATCAAGCAGACAATTTCTGCTTGATATTGTCAAAGGAATCATCAATAGGAGAAGACCAAGAGGAAGGCCAAGAAGATAATGTGAAAGAGTGGTTGGGAGTGGCAAGTTATGAAGAATGCAAGGAGATATATGATGGAACCTTTTACCGGGAAACAATTAACCCAGATGGGGCTGACGTCCTTCCAGAAGGACGTCCTTCTGGAAGGACGTCAGCCCCATCTGGTGAAAATGTACTACATTGTGGATTTTTCTAATTAATTCAGCTTGTTGAGGTTAGTTGGCGACACCTTTAGCTCTTTGTTTTGAGTCCGAGTGATAAGTTGACAGCACTTATTTTGATTCAGGACTCAATTTATATCACTCCAAAAAAATAAAACAAAAAATTTCACCGCGTTATCTGGGTTAATACATGTCTGTCAACCATCAATACTGATGATGCAACGAAATGATGATGATAATTAGTATGCAGAGGTTTAAAAAACTAAGGTAAGGAAACTAAGGTAAGGAAACTGTTTTTTTTTTTTTTTTTTTTTTTTTTTTTTTTAGAAGGCAGGAAAAAATCTTCTAGACTGTTGTGGGATTTCCACCTACTAAAAACTCATTTTCTCTAGAAGCTATCCACACTTGGAACCGAAAATTATAATTAATAATTCTGGGCTAAGGTAATAGCTTTATTTATAAAGCTGGACTTATTAGATTTACTAATAATATTATTACTTCAAGAATAATGGATTGTGCACAAAGACAAGCACAAAACCTTGTCCCTAATTTTATTTTCAATATTGCTTACCAGCTACAGAATTCATTTCCTAGAGTGTTGGTTGTCAGCTGCACTGATCCTGACTGAAGTGATGTGGATTCTATCACGTCCTTGCAGATTACCGGTAGGGAAGTTTCAATGTCAGATTCTTCACAACAACATCATTGAAATCAATTGTAAAATACAGAGATTTAAAGGAAATAGAATGAAGAGAGGAGTCTGAGGTCGATTTTCAGTTGGAATTTTCCAAATTACATCGCGCTCACTAAACACTTTTTACAATTTCTGCTGTCTTTTTGAATTTTTCATTCTGCTTTCTTCTTGTTTTCCAACAGATCTTTTTATTATGGTGAAAGTCAGCAAATCAGAAGTCAGCACACCAAAAATTCCTGTCTCACAGATTTTTCTAGTAGCTACATCTTTGGTCATCCTAATATGAAAACAGATTTTTTCATGTAGGTAACTTATTCTACTCGACACGTTCATCATCAGGTTCAGATATTTAGGTATATAGATATTTATTGCGCCCTTTTTAAAATAAATTATGGAAAAAAAAGAAGATATTTATGTAAAATTATTAGTCATTAGGCGGCCTACAGCTTTTGTGTACCTACAAGAGGGTATTTTTGTCAAAGGTGTTCATCTTATATTATAAAATGATTCGTTTGTGTTTGTTTAATCGCAAAAACTCGAAAACCACAAATCGGATTGAGTTGAAATTTTGCATGGTTAGGTACCAATGACAGGCTCATTAGGGTTATGGCGTAAAAAAAACGTCAATTTTCCAAAAGTTGAACTTTTACATATCTAAGCATTTGTCGCAAAGTACAAGTCCAATTGAGCTGAAATTTACTACCTATGGTTCCTATTGACATTGTATAAGAGCTATAGCATAAGTTAGTGTAGAAATAAACTTTCTTGTAGGATATCTCAAAATTGATCGATGTCGTAGATCCGATTACTGTTTTGATAAAACCCAAGAGCGATGGAAAATGGTGATACCTACTCAAATTATTCGAATGAAAGATGAAGGTAACCGAAGTTTGTACCTCTTCAGAGAACCCTAAACAATTTGTACCTCTTCAGAGAATCCTAAACAATTATCTCACCAGTCACCCATCGCCACACAGATTTCCGTTTGTTATTCTAAATATTGCCATCTTCACAATAGTGAAAACAGCTGCTGGAATTCTAAAAATCTGAGTGCTGCTGTCTGCTGCATTGCATTCCATATTCCATTTTAAATTTTAATTATTTTGAAATTAAAAAATTAATACCCTTTACATTTCTGTATTAATTTTCTTTTGTTTCAGTATTCAATATTCAATATTTATCAGTTATGTCTACATAATTGAGTGATTCATTCAGTTATTTGAGAGGATTAGACCGTTTGACAGTTCGTTCTAATTTTGTCCTGTGTCACAAAGAATGTACCATCCACAATCATTATTTGGCAGGATCCTTATCAGTAACCACACCAATAGTAACTTGTGAAATACCTTCCCTAGTATTCATTGACAAAGAAATAGATTTATCAGTTCATCTACATAGTGATATACACAATTCTTTCAAGTGATCTACATGTTGATCTATTAGATAATTCATGGATTTCACATATGGATTCTAGTCATTCCCAAATTTCTCATTAAGGGTTGACAAAATCTGAATGAAAGCTAGTCTAACTGACTGAAAGAAGATATCTGAGGAATGGTAACAAGAAGTAATCAACGGTCTCTTGTCAGAATAACCAATATGTACTCATAAATGTACCAACAAGAAAAGAGGAATCATTGGGGTCTTTGAAGAAATCCAAATTGATTTGAGAGGATTGTAACACCACACATCCAAGGTATATACCAAGCAAATGGCATTTAAAGTTCATTTTGAAATTACTTAAGTTAGTTCATTCTGTGGACTGTTCACTGATTATAAGAATGTATCAAAATAACAGTAATTTCAGTTTATTTATATTCACATTGAAAGACAATATTCAATCTCACATCTCCCTATGATGATGTACAAAAGATTTTTTTATTTTCATTTTTTTTTGGTTTAACTTCACTTTCAACTGCATGGTCATATCACAACGGGAGTGTTACCCTCCATTTGCAGGAAACTTACAAACCTGCTATTCTTATTAGCCTCACCCAGCCTGGGTTGGACCAGAAGGCTAGCATCTCAAAAAACATTGCTTGCTGGACATTGCTTGAATTTAGTTATCCTTCTAGAACCGGTGCATTTAACACATTATCAAAACTGGTGACCAATAAGAACCAATAAGAAACACATATTTTTGAGCAGTATGTTAGATTAGGTTGTTGCAAATGAGAACCACCCAAGATGGCTCAAAATTTCAAATGAAAGATTACACTGCGAGAAAATCCATACATTTGCTAAGACCCAATCCCAAAAATCTCCACATGAGCTGGATTTCACTGTAAAAATTAACCATGCAACCTATTCATTTTAAATTTGTTTTGTTCACAGATTGACTCATCGTGGAACTGGTCCTCTCCTGGGCTGCGTCTAGCTGGCTCACGCAGCATGGGTCTTGCCGATAGACCTGCCTCCCCCGCATGTCTCACACACACATCAGATAAGCACCCTCGGGTTGTGCTGACTGAGGTTTGTTTTTAATTATATTTTTTTTACATTTTAATTTTCTAATTTATACAGACATAACTATGTAAAACTGTATTTTTATCTGTTCTGCGTTGTAATTAAAAAAAATATGATGCTACCATTGTTTACTCATTTTTTAACATGGGAGAGCTTCTTCTATAGAGCATTAACCTGCAAAAAAAGTGTAGTCTCTCTCAAAAATCAATTGTGTTACTAGAGGGTGCCTCTATGGAATGGAAAAAAAAACAACAAGAGTTTTAAAAAAGAAAGAAAAAAAAAATTGATCAAAAAGAAAAATTTCTTTGATATTTTTTAGTTTTGTTTTAAATCAAATAATTAAAATTGAATTTGATTAACTGTCAATATGATGTTTTTATTCCAGGTGGCTGCTCTACGAAGACATAGAGAACTATGTGATGTAGTACTCAATGTGGGTGCTAGAAAAATATTTGCCCATCGGGTGGTGCTTTCAGCATGCAGTCCCTACTTCCGAGCCATGTTCACTGGAGAGCTAGCTGAGTCAAGACAAGCTGAGGTACAATTTATGTTTTCAAGTTATTTATGAAGAATATACAACTGCAAGTTTTTATTTTATTTATTATTTTAAATGTTCATAAGCAGGTTTTCAGCCCAACTATAGAAACACAACTGCAATAAGTAGCTTATGGTATTTATTTGTGAATTGACTATGCTCCATGCATTAATCCTTTGTCAGCGGGTTCTGATGCTTGTGTCAGATCTAGGAACTGTAAACCGGGTGTCCCTTGAAAAAAAATTGTAACTATGTTATCCATTACTTCATGGCATTATCATTATGTTGCTGGATTAAGAAGGTTGTTCAAGTGTTTAGTCTTAGTAAGTTAAGTTATCTCATTTGTGTTAATCACTTCTGTGATATCACAACTAATCAAACTCACTTTACCAAAACTATGCTGAAACCAGGACTTGAACCACCAACCTTCCGATTACAAGTCCACTGCCTTATTGATAAAGCTATTGAGGTCAGTACGTCAGTGTATTTAGTCTTAGTATTTATCATCTAACCCTCTAACAAGCAATTGAATTTTCCTTCTTTTTTTTCATGTGGTCATGCTGTTTCTTGACAAAGTATACCTCTTGTAAATTTAGTTGGTTCATTCTATTTTTTCTATTTCACAAACTCCTACAATTCTCATAATTTAGTTACCAACTAATTATTTGTGACATTGACTATATTTTACTTTCTCTTCTTCAAATCTTATTCTTAACACGTTGAATACCAAGTTTTTTTCTAGTTTTTTCCCTGGTACATGGCACAAAATTGGGATTTTTAATTATGTCCCCTTTAGGTCACCGGTGGGTTTCATGACTGAGTACTAAGTATCATTGTGTGCTCTGAAAAATCTGGATGAAACCCAACGGTGACTCATGGAACATCAGTAAAACACCATGTGTTCGGAAGTGTTCAAGGTGTTAAGTAACAAATTGTAACATTGACAACTATAGTTAATTCAGTTCTATTATTTTCACTTCTTCAAATTTCAGGTGACCATTCGCGACATTGATGATGTGGCAATGGACAGTCTCATAGAATTCTGCTACTCATCTCACATCACCGTAGAAGAGTCAAATGTCCAGACACTTCTGCCTGCAGCCTGTTTGCTACAGCTGGTAGAGATACAAGACATCTGCTGCGAGTTCCTCAAGCGACAGCTAGACCCGTCCAACTGCCTGGGTATACGAGCCTTTGCAGATACTCATGCTTGCAGGGATCTGCTGCGGATAGCGGATAAGTTCACACAGCATAACTTTCAGGAGGTGAGAGAAATTGGCTGGAAATTTTCTTTCAATTGCTCTTATTTTTGTTTTCAGGTTATTATTTTCAATTATACACTTTTCAACTATCATATTATTTTTTTTAACCACCTTTATTTATTTACTATAGACTGGTTGGAGTTCTACAAGAGAAGCCCCGATTATCACACCAATCTCTATTAGACCTACTCTGACTAACTAGTTGATTTAATTTGGTTTTTAAATAATATTTTTTTTTTTTTTTTTAATTTAATCTTGTTTTAAACTTTAATTTTAAAACTTGTAAAGACAGTGGTAGAAGTGCTGAGTCCTTCCTCCACTGTCTGGCTACCATCATTCACGATGACGCCACCCTATGATAATGAAACTTTAATTGCAAACAAGTTGCCTTTTTATTTACAATATTTGGACATAGGCACATATTATACAAAATAAACAATAGTATTATTTTGACCCTAAATGATAATAATTTGGGCCTACACAGTCATTTCTGGACTATTTTTTTTTATTTTTATTTACTTATATTATACTGTATGTGCTTGAAGAATTATTTATGTTTTGTGTGTTAGGTGATGGAGAGTGAGGAGTTCCTCATACTGCCAGTGCAGCAACTGATTGACATCATCAGCAGCGATGAATTGAATGTGAGGTCAGAGGAGCAAGTATTCAACGCCATCATGTCCTGGCTCAAGTATAATGTGTCAGAGAGAAGACAACATCTTGCTCTGGTAAATCTACATTCTACATGGGACTCACTTTATCTTCTCTTATTTTACAATTCACTCTCTTATCATGTTAAAGATACAGACTAAGTTTTTTTATTTTAATATTATATAATATATAATGCTTTTTCTTTGTGTTATTATGTCACAATTTTAGTGGGTAGCGCAGAATCATAGGACTTTACCACTTTAATTTACAATATCTTATATTATTTTTTTGCCTAAGATTCTGCCACTGGTCGCTGCTTCACATTAAAGCAGCTAGTCATTTTTCCTCACGAGGTATGAGTGGACCCCGAACATCCAAGTACAGAGCAGAAAAAATCCTCCCTTGCTGGGAATCGAACCCAGGTCACCATGTGTGCAATGCCTAGCGCGCTAACTCGCTCTGCCACAATGACTACTTGCCACAGTGACTACTTTATTTTAATATTGAAAAGTAAGAAAATTTGGCTGTTTAGTTGGAATAATTTCATTTGTGTAAAATTTTCTTCTTCATTGAAATTAAATTTTACCACCTCTCCTTTAAAAAAAGCATTGCACAACAAAATGTTGCCCTCAGTGGGATTCTGCCTTAATGGGTCAGTCAGTCCATATGTTGTTGTAAATAAATAAAGTAGATATGGAATCTTATTTTATTTTTTATGTTTAATACATGACAAGTAAATGGTTCAAATATATATAACAATGACAGTTTACATAATTCATAATATTTTTAACTGAACTTATGCTAGTTTCTTTTGGCTGTCGTCATCCCACACTAAGGGCCACACCTATGAAGTATATTCCTTGTGTCGTGGGTATGGTCCTTGTATCTAATAAATAAAATGCTTAATCATATCCCCCACAGGTCCTCCAGCATGTGCGCCTCCCCCTCCTGAGTCCCAAGTTCCTCGTAGGGACCGTGGGCTCAGACCTCCTGGTGCGCTCAGACGAGCAGTGCCGGGACCTGGTAGACGAGGCCAAGAACTATCTGCTCCTGCCCCAGGAGAGGCCGCTCATGCAGGGGCCGAGAACTCGGCCGCGCAAACCCTCGAGGCGGGGCGAGGTGCTTTTTGCAGGTGAGTTGGGCACACATCGTTTTTTTTTTTTCTTCTTCTTCTCATTATTATCTGAACTGATTGTAGAGTTTTCAGAGAAACTCTTACCATTGACCCTGAGACCTAATTAAATCTATTGTGATCAGTTGATTATATTTGGTTTTAACGTCCTTATTAAACATATTGGATCAAGTTTTATTTACATAGAATATATACAATACATAGAAAATGAGATTAATAGAACAAAACTTGATCAAGGGCGGTGCTAATTATTATTATTACGTGTCCAGATTTGACGCCTGTATTTTCAAATTAGTACAGTTAAAAAGATTAACAAAAAGATGTAAAAAATTAAATAATTGTACAAAGTAATATGGTATATCTGATAGATTAAAAAAAAAAAACACTGCTAATAATTATTTGTACTAGTCTCTTGGATTGAGAAGGAAAGTACAGTTCAAAAACAGTACAAGCATAGTGCACAAGCATAGTGTCACCTTTTATTATTATTAAACATATTGGATCAAGTTTTATTTACATAGAATATAATTATACAATACATAGAAAAGAAAATATCCTTATATGACATATTCAGGACGGAGGTTTTACCCTCCATTCGCTGGAAATTGTACCACCTACCCACATTAACCTCACCCAGCTTGGGTTAGGTCGGAAATGCCAGCCTCACGTGTTTGGAGGGAACAGAATTTTCTGTTGAAAAACTTGCTGCCAACAGGAAATCAAACTAATAATCTCTGGACTATGGGCAGTAGTCACCATTGTTACACTACGGAGGCTGGCGTACATCGTTTTTAATTGTCACCTAATAGACTTTAAAACCGACCTCATGGCTGTATGGGTTGTTTTTGCCCAATGCCAAAAAAAAACCGACCTCAGTAGCTCGATGGATAAGGCGGCGGACTGGAGAGCAGAGCTCGGTGGTCCGAGTCCCAAGTTAAGCAAAGATTTAGTGCGGAATTAATAGACGTTGTTGTAATACCTCTGTGGCGCTAAGTCACGGATTGCGTACTGTGTAAGATAGGGAAAACCGACGCCGCTTAGCAATGACTTGAGTTATAGAATTTGTCTATTAATTTCGCCATTAGTCATTCGAGTTTGAGTAACTACGTTATCATTCCAGTGATTAACACAAACATTTTATTGATTTATTTACACTTTATAGGACATATTATATTAATAGGACATATTATATACATCACGAATAATTACAAATTAAAATACAATATAATAGAAGAAAGAAAAAAAATATATACATAATATACAGGGTAGGGCAAAAGTCTGGAAACCCCTGAATAACTTTCGAATGGCTTCTTCGGTAAAATTAAAATTTTGTATGGTAAACCGAGCTAATAAGACCTTCTTTTAGAGTATGGTCGATTTTTGTTACCGGCCCCCATGTTGGGGCCAGGGGGGCCAACTTCATTTTTTTAAATACGAACCCCCACCTTGCGATACATTTTTGGAAAGGTCTTTAAATAAGAAATACATTGGTGCAAATTTTATTTTTTTTAATATTAACTGTTTGCAAATGGCGTCCAACTTTGTATATGCAGTAAAGTCTGGAAACCCCTGAATATCTTTTGAAAGAGCTTTCTCAATAAATTTAAAATTGTGCACGGTAAGTCGGGGTAATTAGACCTTTCCAAAAATGTATCGCAAGGTGGGGTTTCGTATTAAAAAAAAATGAAGTTGGCCTCCCTGGCCCCGACATGGGGGCCGGTAAAAAAAAATCGGTCCCATTCTAATATAAGGTCTAATTACCAAGGATTACCGTACCCAATTTTAAATTTACTGAGAAAGCCCTTTCGAAAGATATTCAGGGGTTTCCAGACTTTACTGCATACACAAAGTTGAACGCCATTTGCAAACAAGTAATATTAAAAAAATAAAATTTGCACCAATGTATTTCTTATTTAAAGACCTTTTCAAAAATGTATCGCAAGGTGGGGGTTTGTATTTAAAAAAATGAAGTTGGCCCCCCTGGCCCCGACATGGAGGCCGGTAACAAAAATCGACCCCACTCTAAAAGAAGGTCTTATTAGCCCGGTTTACCGTACAAAATTTTAATTTTACCGAAGAAGCCATTCGAAAGTTATTCAAGGGTTTCCAGACTTTTGCCCCACCCTGTATATACAAACACAAATAATTACAAATTAAAATACAATATAATAGAAGAAAAAAATCAAGAATAAATAAATAAATATATACATAATGTATGTCCTAACTAAAGGGCGGGGTTATTGCCTTTGGCAATCTCTTCCACCCAACCCTTAGTTGGGTGGAAGAGATTGCCACAGGCAATAACCCCGCCCTTTAGGTAGGACATTATTGTTATTTTCTTTTTTTACTTATTTATTTTGTCATTTGTTTGTTTTTTTTTTTTTCTTTTCTTTTCTTTTCTTAATTTTATACTGTTACTATTGTACTTTGTCCTCCTAATAAAGCTTAAAAAAAACCCTTATAATAATCTTTGTTTTCTACCTATTCCAGTGGGAGGCTGGTGTAGTGGAGACGCCATCTCCTCAGTGGAGCGGTACGACCCTCAGAATTCCGACTGGAAAATAGTGGCGCCCATGAGTAAGAGGCGATGTGGAGTGGGTGTGGCTGTGTTGAATGACCTGTTGTACGCTGTGGGGGGACACGATGGACAGTCCTACTTGAACAGTATTGAGCGGTGAGTTGGTCAACCTTTTTTTTTTCGGAACATATTCAGTGGAATATGTTAAGAAGCTGCGGAACTGCAGCACCCCCAGACGAAAAAGAGAGGATTTTCTCAAGTCCTAGCTCGTACACAATGAATTCAGTGCTGAGTTGGTCAACCTTTTTTTCGGAACATATTCAGTGGTGAATTGAAGAGTATTGAGCGGTGAGTTGGTCAACCTTTTTTTTTCGGAACATATTCAGTGGTGAGTTGTTCATATGTTCCTATGAGTAAGAGACAATGTGGAGTAGACGTGGCTGTGTTAAATGACCTGTTGTACGCAGTGGGGAGACACGATGGACAGTCCTACTTGAACAATATTGAGCGGTGAGTTGGTCAACCTTTTTCTTTCGGAACATATTCAGTGGTGAGGTGAAGAGTATTGAGCGGTGAGTTGGTCAACCTTTTTCTTTCGGGACATATTCAGTGCTGAGTTGTTCATCTTTTCCTATGAGTAAGAGGCGATGTGGAGTGGGCGTGGCTGTGTTGAATGACCTGTTGTACGCTGTGGGGGACACGATGGACAGTCCTACTTGAACAGTATTGAGCGGTGAGTTGGTCAACCTTTTTCTTTCGGAACATATTCAGTGGTGAGGAGAAGAGTATTGAGCGGTGAGTTGGTCAACCTTTTTTTCTGAACATATTCAGTGGTGAGTTGAAGAGTATTGAGCGGTGAGTTGCTCAACCTTTTTCTTTTGGAATATATTCAGTCACTTGAGGTGAAGAGTATTGAGCGGTGAGTTGCTCAACCTTTTCTTCTGAATATTTTTAGTGGTGAGTTGGTCAACCTTTTGTTCGGAACATATTCAGTGGTGAGTTGAAGAGTATTGAGCGGTGAGTTGGTCAACCTTTTTCTTTCGGAACATATTCAGTGGTGAGTTGAAGAGTATTGAGCGGTGAGTTGGTCAACCTTTTTTTCGGATTCAGTGGTGAGTTGGTCAACTTTTTTTTGGAACATATTCAGTGGTGAGTTGAATAGTATTGAGCGGTGAGTTGGTCAACCTTTTTTTTCGGAACATATTCAGTGGTGAGTTGTTCATCTTTTCCTATGAGTAAGAGACAATGGGGAGTAGACGTGGCTGAGTTCACTGACCTGCTAAAGGCAGGATTATTGTCCGAGACTATCATTTCCTTACAACTGTCCACATCGTGTCGGACTTGTGTGGCAGGCTTCCTCTATGCTGTGGCGTCACTGTCACACAATCGTACTAATGTTCGAGTGGTTTCATTGCAGGTATGACCCCCAGACGAACCAATGGTCGTGTGACGTGGCACCCACCACTTCGTGTCGCACTAGTGTGGGTGTGGCAGTTCTGGATGGATTCCTCTATGCTGTGGGGGGTCAGGATGGCGTGCAGTGCTTGAACCATGTGGAGAGGTAATTATCATAGCCGAACTCAGTAGCTTCTAGTTCTTGGTTGGGGTTCGATTTTAATTATTATTTTTTTCTTCTTATTATATTATGTCTGGCTGGGGACTATAAACAGGGAGTAGACCAGCAGTCTGACAGGGGGACTATAAACAGGGAGTAGCATTGTCTTGGTTCTGGGGGCCCTTGTCAATTATTAGCCTCCTTATTAAGACAGTGCTGAGTCATTCCTCCACTGTCTGGCTACCATCGTTCACGATGACGCCACCCTATGATAATGATTTATTTTTATATTATACATAAATTTATTGTTTTTGAAGAGATTGCCGCAGGCTATAACCCCGTCCTTTAGTTAGGATATTAGTATTATATTCTTCTTCGTATTTTTATTCCAAACTATTTTATCTTTTATTTATTTTTTATCTATTTTAACCTGTAAATATTGTACATTACTTTATCCTCCTAATAAAGATTGGACAGCAGAAATAAGGCGTTATTATATTAATGTTCTTCATGTCTTTCATTCGATAGGTATGACCCGAAAGAAAACAAGTGGAGTAGGGTAGCACCCATGACCACCAGAAGGCTAGGTGTTGCAGTGGCGGTTCTGGGGGATTCCTCTATGCTATCGGAGGATCGGATGGCCAGAGTCCTCTCAATACAGGTGAGAGGATAATCATTATATTATTTTTTTTATCTATTGCATGTATGTATATTGGAGTATGGTTGAGCTCTGACATTGAAGAAAATCCGAAAATTTGCACCAAAAAATGAAAAAAATAAGGTCTTCAACTAGCTTATACAGAATTTTTGTAAAATCAAGAATGTAGAAAAACGGTATTCTACCTCATTAAACAAATTTGAAGAGAATTGGTTTAGAAATTTTGGAGATACAAGTGATTTAGTAAATCTCAGAATACAGCGCTAATGGAAAGTCAATAAATTTTCATTGCCAAGTGTATTCAATGTGGACCATTCACGATTTTTTTTCTCAAAGATGAGTGTTTTTACTGCCTTTTTTATTTCGTAGACATGAAACAGAAGCTACTGTACACGCATGTGGTCTGTGTTGTAGCTTGCCCATCCCGTAGTATGCCTCCTCACTGATGGGCGAAAAGTGACACACTATTTCCCATTTAGGTGCTGGGTCAACACGAGCTCATCTTAACAAGAACTGTAATTAAATTCAGAATACAAGTTTTAATGTTGGCTGGGGGATCGAACCCGGGACCTTCCTCATGGCAAGCGAGTGCTTAAGCACTGAGCTAATTTTATTGCCCGCTTCATAATTGACAGTGTATCTATCGTGAGCGTATTTTGAGTGTGAAGATGGTGCAGGAATAGGACGAGTAGAGGAATGATGTATTATTGTTTTATTTTTGTATAACTTTTATTATAAAAATAGTCCCCGTAGCTCAGTGGTAGAGGCGGCACTCTATGAATCCAGAGATTCTAGAGGTCGTGGGTTCGAAACCCAGCCCGGACATGACAAGTTATCCTCCCATTTGGGATTTTTACCACATGATAATAATATGTCTGGGGCTTACTGCTGGAATAATGGGACTTTAATAGTCTTAATCGGGCAGTATAAATAAGGCGATATTATATTATTATTATAAAATAACCACTAGTTGAGGTTAATTTTCAAAGAATTTTCTACTACCACCGATTTCAGTAGCTTGAGCAAATAGTCGTTATTGGGACTTTAATAGTCCTTATCGGGCAGTATAAATAACCACTAGTTGAGGTTAATTTTCAAAGCATTTTCTACTACCACCGATTTCAGTAGCTTGAGCAAATAGTCGTTATTGGGACTTTAATAGTCCTTATCGGGCAGTATAAATAAGCCGTTATTATTATTATTATTATTTAAAGTTTTGAAAAAAAAAATCACCAACCAATTTTTTTATTTTTATTTCCAGTGGAGAGATTCGACCCTAAGCTGAACCGCTGGACCGCCATGGCGCCCATGTCCACCCGACGCAAGCACCTGGGCTGTGCTGTGTTCAACAACGTGATCTACGCCGTGGGGGGGCGGGACGATAGCATGGAGCTGAGCAGTGCGGAGAAGTACAACCCGCACACGAACACCTGGCTGCCCATTGTAGCGATGACGTCACGACGCAGTGGAGTGAGTGTGGTTTTTTTTTTTTAGGGTTTTCTGGGATTCAAGTTAGGGTTTTCTATGGTTCAAGTTCTGCCCATTGTAGCTATGACGTCACGACGCAGTGGAGTGAGTGTGGTTTTTTTTTTAGGGTTTTCTGGGATTCAAGTTAGGGTTTTCTATGGTTCAAGTTTTGCCCATTGTAGCTCTGACGTCACGATGCAGTGGAGTGAGTGTTTTTTTTTTTAGGGTTTTCTGGGATTCAAGTAAGGGTTTTCTATGGTTCAAGTTCTGGCCATTGTAGCTATGACGTCACGACGCAGTGGAGTGAGTGTATTTTTTTTTAGGGTTTTCTGGGATTCAAGTAAGGGTTTTCTATGGAGTGAGTGTTTTTTTAGGGTTTTCTGGGATTTAAGTAAGGGTTTTCTATGGAGTGGGTGTTTTTTTTAAAGGGTTTTCTGGGATTCAAGTAAGGGTTTTCTATGGAGTGAGTGTTTTTTTAGGGTTTTCTGGGATTTAAGTAAGGGTTTTCTATGGAGTGGGTGTTTTTTTTAAAGGGTTTTCTGGGATTCAAGTAAGGGTTTTCTATGGAGTGAGTGTTTTTTTAGGGTTTTCTGGGATTCAAGTAAGGGTTTTCTATGGAGTGGGTGTTTTTTTTAGGGTTTTCTGGGATTTAAGTAAGGGTTTTCTATGGAGTGGGTGTTTTTTTTAGGGTTTTCTGGGATTCAAGGAAGGGTTTTCTATGGTTCAAGTTAAAGCGGTTTTTTTTAATTAAACGAAAAGCCTGAACAAGACCGAACGGTCAGCTCTGGTCAACCAAAATTTGAAGAGTAAAAAAAGTGATCTTTGGGACTCTGGTTTATTTACATTAAAGATATCGGTGTTTGTTTACATTTTGCATGTGAAACTATCCACTTCTTCTTCTTCTTACCCCTATCATCAAAGTCATGTCCTTATGAGATTAATCAGTAATGATTGTTCTCTCACGTCTCTTTGCACTTCTCACTTTTCTGTTTATACTGATTGTGTGAATGGGATAACAATTCTGTTCCATCCAAACACGTGAAGCTGGCATTTCCGGCCCTACCCAGGCTGAGTGAGTTTCATGTGGGTAGCTGGTACGATTCCCAGCGAATGGAGGGCAAAACTCCCGTCCTGACTACCTTAAAATCAGGACGTTTTAACCAAATAGAATCAACTGGTCACAATAGGTCTAATAGAGGTCGATGTGATGATTAAGGCTTCACTTGTAGAACTCCAACGAGTCTATAATAATAATAGATCAAATTATAATAATGATTCAAAAAAAAATAGTAATAAATAAATTAGAAAAAGTTAGAGTTTACTAAGGTTCAAGTTAGGTTTCTGTTCATTTATTTTTATTTATTTACAATACAATAAACGGAAATTATTCTAGTTCTAACTAATTACAATTATTTTTGCCTAGCTGCCTATGCTAGCTAGGCAAAAATAATTGCCTAGCAACTACAAAAAAAAAACTTTTCCAAAACAATACAAAAATATATACTATGTCCTTAACAATAATAAAAATATTTCAACAAAAATTATATAATACTTATAACACAAGGCAAGAAAGTAAATAAAGAAAGAATGGATCTGTCTTAGCCCTGGAATTAAGAAAAGGAAAAAAAAAAAAAAAAAATCAAATTTCCATTTGTTCAACATAATAAGACCTGATATTAGGGACAGTGGAAGAGAAAAGATCAAGCTTGTTTGAGATTCTGTTGGCTGTTCTCTGAAATCTTATTAGAGGAGAATTCTGGAGATAAATTGGGAAAGAGATGATGTTGATCATATGTATGGATGTTTTTTTGTTGTTCCCTAACGTCTTTGAATCAGTATAAGTATACATCAGTTGTAATGTTTCGCCCGTCTCCCCGTTTTTTTTTTTTTTTTTTGTTTTTTTTTTTTTTTGTTTTTTTTTTCCCCCTAACGTCTTTGAATCAGTATACATATACACCCAGTTGTAATGTTTCGCCCCCCCCCCCCCAGGTGGGTCTCGCCGTGGTGAACGGGCAGCTGTACGCGGTGGGCGGTTTCGACGGCACCTCCTACTTGAAGACCATCGAGGTGTACGACCCCGACTCGAACCAGTGGAAGCTGTGCGGCGCCATGAACTACCGTCGCCTGGGCGGCGGCGTGGGCGTCATGCGGGCGCCCCAGACCGAGAACTACTTCTGGTGAGTGCCCCCCTCCGCCCACCTGGCTTTATTTATTTATTTATTTACACCTTATTAATAGGACATAATATATTATAATAATATGACCGTCGACCCTGCTTGGTATAAGTTATAAGTTACCTCAGGGCCGAGGTATAAGTAATCTCCGGGCCGAGGTATAAGTTATCTCAGGGCCGAGGTATAAGTAATCTCCGGGCCGAGGTATAAGTAATCTCTGGGCCGAGGTATAAGTTATCTCCGGGTCGAGGTATAAGTTATCTCCGGGCCGAGGTATAAGTTATCTCCGGGCTTAGGTATAAGTTATCTCAGGGCCGAGGTATAAGTTATCTCCGGGCCGAGGTATAAGTTATCTCAGGGCCGAGGTATAAGTAATCTCAGGGCCGAGGTATAAGTAATCTCCGGGCCGAGGTATAAGTAATCTCCGGGCCGAGGTATAAGTTATCTCCGGGCCGAGGTATAAGTTATCTCAGGGCCGAGGTATAAGTTATCTCCGGGCCGAGGTATAAGTTATTGGGGCCTGGTAGTAGAGTTGTAACATTTTATAGAGTTCGCGGCGGCCTGAAATATTTTTGTTTAGTTTGTAGTTTTGAGATTGTTGAGGACAGTGACTTTAGTTGTCATACCTGTGTTAATCACGATGTGATTTCACAATTTAAAAAAGAGCTGAATTACAAAAGATTTACAAGAAAGGAGAGTGATATCTGGAACGACACCCTAGTCTGTGTTTTGGATTGATTTGTTGTATTTGTTGTGTATTTTTTTTTATGTACATTATTTTTTTTAATAGTGTTTTTATTTTTATTAATGTTTTGGGCTAATTTTATTTTATTTTATTATTATTATTTTATTTTTTTTCTTCCATAAATAAACTATGCATCCTGACCAAAATGCATGTACTATTGCTCATTTCACTGTAGTAGTCACTCTGGCCGAGTGAATAGCGTACTCGACTTGCACGCAGATGGTCAGGGTTCGATCTCTGGCTGGGTTAAAAAATTTCCACTCTGTACATTGGATGTATCTCATCTCAAATAACTGGTGAAGAAAAATGAGAAGTGATTTGAATAACGAGCCATGACGGCATTCAGAGAGTTCAAAGAAAATAATGTATAAAGGATTTAGAAAACTCTTTACGAGGGAATTTTTTTTTGAGATTTTTTAAAAATAAATACCAAAAAAGTGTTCATTATTATAGTTATAAAAATATAAAAGGCTGTTAGATACTGTGCTATAAAAAAAGGTGAAAATGTTTACTTTACAACAACGACAACAAAAAATCTTTTTTTTTTTAAATTTTAAAGTAAAATAGAATGAGTCTGAAGGACTCGGAAAAGTAATAGAGGCTGTTACTAATCTGAGTTAGATGCTGTGCTATAAAAAAAATTGAAAAGGCTTATTTACAGCAACAAAAAATGATTTTTTTCAATTTTAATGTAAAATAGAATGAGTCTGAAGAACTCGGAAAAGTGATAGAGGCTGTTACTAAGCTGAGCTACCCACTAAAATGGTGAGGCAGCTCTTACTTGAATATAAAAAATTGGTTTTACTACTGTCAATAATGTGAATAGTAAATGCTCCACCAACCTGACATCGTCCTAACGACCCTTTTGGATTTTAACGACATTAATTTTCTGTTTTACAAATTTGTGAAGCCCAAACTTTTGATATCTATTAAAATGTGTTCTAAATGCTTTAAACATTAATCTTGCTTGTTTAGTTGTTACCTTCCACTAACCGACCTCAGTAGCTTGATCGATACGGCGGCGGACTTGTAACCTGGAGGTCGGTGGTTCAAGTCCCGGATTCAGCATAGATTTAGTAACGCTAGTTTGAGTAGTTGTGATATCACGAAAGTGATTAACACAAATATGATAACTAGTTGGTACTTTCCATTAAACAATGCTACTTGGGTAAAACAGTTTTAATTTGAATTTTATTAAAATTAATTCCCCAAGTTAGGATAATTATCATTTTGTTTGCTTCATTATTTTTCATATACATAGTTTGTTGTTTATGTTGAATTGTTTTATTTATTTATTATTATTTTAGGGTGCTGTAAAGCAGGGATCCCATTGAGTGCAATATATTGTTGCACAATTTTTTGACTCGAATTTTAAATGGGAAATGTTGCAAAGCGTTGCGAAGACAATGTGGATTGATCTCATTTGATCCTAAAGAAAGAGTGGAAAATGTTGCACTCAGAGGGATCCTGGCTTAACGAGACCAGAACTCGTCATTCACGCCCCATTATTATTATTATTTGTTTGTTACTTATTTCCTAATTTGCTAGTCTTGTGCATGATTATCTAACTGTCCCCGTGTCCCGTGGTGTCTCCTACCTCTGTTACAGGAACAAGTCTGTGGCTGCCATCATCAAATAACCACCCGCCTCTTCCATCACCAAATAACCATCTGCCTCTTCAATCACCGCATAAACCTTGCGCCTGATCCATCACCTAATAGCCAAATAACCATCTGTCTGTTCTATCAGCAAATAGACATTGGTCTGGCATATTAGCAAATAACCATCTGCCTCTTCAATCACCGAATAAACTTTGCGCATGATCTATCACCTAATAGCGAAATAATCATCTCTCTGGTCTATAAGCAAATAGACATTAACCTGAATTATCCTCAAATAACCATCCGCCCCTCTTAGATGACTAAACAACCAAAAAAAACCCCAATATTCCCTTTCCAAGTTGACTGCTATCAGCAAATAAACATCTACCTCACCTATCATCAAATAAGAGTCTGCCCCTTCTATAACCAAATAACCAAGAGTCTGTTTCGTCATCAAGTTGACTGCTATTACCAAATAACCATCCGTCTCGTCTATCAGCAAATAAACATCTGCCTGAATAATAATAATAATAAATCATTTGTTTTACTTTTCATTTCTTTTTTGTATACAGAAGACCCATACCAAGCCTATTTTATTTTAAACATCTGCCTGAATAATAATAATAATAATAATAAATAATAAATATCATTTGTTATCTATTTGTTTTATTATAATAATAAATCATTTGTTTTATTTTTCATTTCTTTTTTGTATACGTATACAAAGGACCCATCCTAAGCCATTTTTATTTGGTGTCTAAGATGACCTCAAATAACCATTATTGTCAAATAACCATCTGCACCTTACATCACTAAATAACCAAAAGCCTACATATTTCAGCACCAAGTTGACTGCTATCACCTAAGTAAGCATGCGCTTGAGTCATAACCAATTTATTATTATCTGACCTGGTTGTAGGAACAAGTGCGACCTAATTAGATGTTGATTCTATTTGGTTTTAATGTCGCACTGAATCATTACAACTCTCAGCTTTTAGATGAAAAAAAAATGACGATTATGATGATAGGTATTTTTTTCCCCGCGCATGGCCTGCAATTCTTATATACATAATAAGATTTTTACCTTCTTTTCAAAAATCAATGAACGAAATGACAGTTTCGTTTTTTTTTTTTTTTTTTTTTTTTTTTTTTTATACAGGTTGTTCCATTACCACTCTGATTATTATCAAGTAATATTATTACAATAACCATAAGATTGTCCCATTATAATCGAGATGTTCAAATATCTCGAGAACAAATGAAGATAGAAAGGTCGTGTTTTCGGTGGTATCCCCAACTTTTTGGGGGGCATTTATTGTGACCATTTGAAATGTGTCAGTTGTTTTCTTCAAGGGCATTTTTGTTTTCTTAATGAAACCCTATATATTTCAAGTCAGAGAGTCAGAAATTTTTCCTGCTCAATCTGGGATTTGAAACCCAGGCATTACCTTTGGACCACGAGTAATTGGTATTTTGATCATCTCTTGATTTGTAAAGAGTAAATTTATGAAGCCAAAGTTGAAATGTATTTCTTAAATGAATTTGTGTAAATCTTTTGTACAAAACACTTTAACATAGTTTAAATATTTTTATTTTAATTAATTTATTTAGGAATTAATTGACTAGAGAAACAGAAGAATTTTTTAACCGTCCATAGACAGGACAAGTATGATAAGAATTATGAATTTTGAGGGACTATGCCTGTCCACATTTTTTAAGTTCCTAAAAGTGCCTAAATATTTGGTTCGAAATTGGACCTTTTTTTCCTCATTTATATACGTAAATGACATTTCACATCATGTTATTGTGACACCATATCATGAATTGGGCTATCTATGTATGTTCCAACTCCCATAATTCATGATATTTTTATAGGTCATTTTTCTATTTGAATGGGGATTAGGCAGATTAGGCCTGACGTACCATAGTAACCATAATTGCATCTAAATATTTTTTTTAAGAATATAGTGGTTTTACCCTGATTAACGTGCTGCTGTGAAATAAACCTGAGTCTTTTGTTTCTCACTCATAATATCTGCTGGGGAAATCCCACTTGGTTTGGAACTCAGATTAACCACTTAACCAGTATTTATTTTTCTATTCGTGTAATTTGGTTTTTATTTATTAAAAATGGAAACGAATCTCTTTTTAATTCCAATAAAAAGAAACTCTCCCCTAGATTAAAAAATAAAGATTTGATGAAATATTTCGAAAGTGGATTGTAAACGACCATTTGTTGAAATATCTTACAGATTTTTCTTTTGAACATAGATTGAGTTATTCATTTCGTGTGCTGCCGTGCATGCGTTGACGCCTGATTCAAAGTAAAAACGACAAATTTTGCAACAATGAACTAATGGACGGTGTATTACTTATTTTGTTGTTTTTTCTTAATTCATTCTTATTTTATCTTTCATTCTTACCGCCTGTCTCATTTTTGTGTATTTTTATATAATTCAATAATACAAGCATATTATAATAATATAACCTGTGAAAATTTTAAATCTTGGACTCTTTTTTTTCTTTTCCTTTGCTAAAAAATGCGGAGTTTTATTTATTAAAATCATTTTTGTCCGAAATTGAATCCGGGACATGGGCCCGCGTGCAATGCTGATGTTACATTCATCCAACCATGTATATTACTTTATTTTGGTATACTTGCAATTGTATCTCTTGAGAGACTCACTGATATACGCTGTTGGGCAAAGTAAATATAAGTTGAAAAAAAAGTTATCATATTTGTGTTAATCACTTTCGTGATATCATAACTACTCAAACTCGCTTTACTAAATCTACGCTGAAACTGGGACTTGAACCACCGACCCCCAGGTTACAAGTCCGGCGCCTTATTGATCAAGCTACTGAGGTTGGTGGCAAAGGAAATTGCACGACTAGGACTATTAAGTCCCATTATTCCGGCGGTAAGCCCAAGACATATTATTATGTGGTAAAAACCGCAAAAGGGAGAATAACTTGTCATGTCCCGGCTCGGTTTCGAACCCGGCTACTTCTAGATTCACACAGGAAAAAAGAGTAAATATTTAAAATTTACTCCAGTTGAGATCATCCACTTGAGTTAAAGCATGGGACGCTTAACTGGGAGGTCGATAGCTTGAATCCCCAAGGCTAAATAAAGGAAGTAAAAATTGTATACATTATTTTAACTTTTAAATACATATAACAATATCCTAAAAATAAAAGGCAGGATTATTTTCTATGGCAATCTCTTCCACCCAACCCTTGGAAGTTCTATTGGCGTTTAAAAAAACTAATCGACTCTTGTTTCCAATTTCTCTGATTTCAGTTCGGACACGCTGGGAGAGGAGATGAAGCCGAAATATTTTCTTCGCCCCAGCAAGAAGTCTGTGTGTCTTGGAAAGTGATGGTGTGAAAAGATAAACCATCTCAACTGTTTCTTTATTTGGATCAAGTTATAAAATTTCGAACTTTCAGATTATAACTATCGGATACTTCGGTCTGGGTATACACCCCCTGAAGTAATACCTTGTAGTTCCAGGGGGGGCTAAATTTGCTGGGGAAAAAAGGTATAAAGGCCAAACACCTCGGAAGGAAAAAGGCCTATCGCCTTATAGAAAGAGACAACGCGGCAGAGTGTTATATTAACAGTAAAATTATGTAGTTCCCATTTTTTTGTTTTTTTGAAGGGGGGTTTAACGTCGGTTGCAACTACATGGTCATATCACGACAGGATGGCTTGGTTCTGGGGATTCTTGTCAATTATTAGCCTTCTTGTAAAGACAGTGGTAGAAGTGCTGAGTCATTCCTCCACTGTCTGGCTACCATCGTTCACGTTGACGCCACCCTATAATATGAGAAAAAAATTGAGCGAACAATTTCCGCTACCGAAATAGCCAAAAGGGAAACTACTTTTTCTGAACTAATAATAACCCGTTTTCAGTGTGACCAAAAAAGTAGGTTTTGTTTATTAATGTAGACATGTTGCTTTCTTATTTTTAGCGGGTTTTCCAAAGTCAGACTGAATTCACTTAATGGTACATTAAATATTGAGACCGGGAGGCTGTTTAAACTTCTACTTGGTGGTTAATTTTCGTTTCAAAGTTGATAATGGAAACATGATATCCTTTTTTAGTTAATGTTAGTCGGACCAACATGAAAGTCCCGGTTAAAATTTAATCATTATCATTTTTGCGTCCGTCTTTTCTTTGTCCATTGACAAATCAACGAATCGAAGGGATCGCCATTATTTTTCCACTGTCTGTGAATGAAGAACTCGATTAGCGATGCAACAGATTAATTAGTCCATTTCTCACAAGGCTTAACGGACATTGTACTAGAACTCCATTAGAGATTTTGTGCACTGGTAGTCAAGTGGTTAAGGCGCTAGTCTGGTAATCCAGGTAGTGAAGGGATCCGTTGGTTCGAATCCCACCCAGTGCATGACCACACAATAATAAGACTCTGAGGGTTAGGTGGTAGAAAATGCTTAGAACATTAACCTAGCCTGGTGGTGGTTACCTTCCATTAAAAAGTGTAATTATTATTATTGTCTTTGCAATACCTCGCTACAGTAACTCCTTCGAAGAAAGTTAATTTTCTTCATCTTCATTGAATGCCATATAATCGCTGTCATTCCAAATTTTACCAATTCTTTAATATTATTATTAAAAGTTTAATAATCGTTGTTCCTCATGCATTCACACATTATGTAGATACCACCTAGACTTAATCTAATACCTATACCCAAGATATGTTAAATTAGATATAACTATGTATAACTAATTAACTACCCTAAATAATTCTCTAGAATATAACAATTAACATTTCAAGGACTTCAAAAGAAAATTCCAAATACCAAAAATCAGTTTTATAAAAATGTAAGTGTTGTGTTTGCGATCTATGCGATCAACTAATCAACTTAAAAAGCAGTTTTCAAGTGGAGAATTGTCTCTTTTAGTTAGCAGACACTAGATTTTTTCTTCGCGGCTGGGGATTGAACCCAGGTCAGCGTGCGCGCAAGCCTAGTGCCCTAGACCACTCGGCCACGGTGATTTCTGGACAATGACGAACAAAAAGCATCAAAAATTTTAGAGGACGGCATCTCTGCTTCTGAACAGAACCATTCTCGACCAGGTCACCTGGTCACATATTATAAAGCCCTGAACCATGCATTGTTTCAAATTTCGATCCATGTTACAAATTTTGGAAATTGGTTTCACTTGAAAATAATGACATGAGAGAAGTTTAGAATACAGACCTTTTTTTTAAAAACATTTTCAATATAATAATAATAAAGCTATGTATGTAACTAAACACTTTTCAAATCATTATATTCAAATGAAAATGGTTTCTAAAATTTGTAAATATAGATCGTTTTTCGAGATATGCATTCAATTAATTTTTTTTTTTACTTAAAATCTAAATTTTTTGGGTCTATTACTTTTCTTTATATAGGACAAGGAAAGTAAAAACCTAACATGAGATGTATAACAATAAATTTAGAGAAGGTACTTAATTGAATATAGTTAGCAGGTAACGGAACAATATCGTCCGAGTTTGAGTAATGGTGACGTCACGATTCTGATTAGGTAAATAACAATAATCTTCTTTTACTCTGTCAAATCCCGCTCAAGCAGGGTCGACGTTGTTCAACCTCATGGTTGAGGTTGATTGGTTTTGGCACATTTTTTTTTACGGCTGGATGCCCTTCCTAACGCCAACGATTCTATTTGATTTAACGTCCTGGATTAGGACGGGGGTTTTACCCTCCATTCGCTGGGAATCGTACCAGCTACCCACATTAACCTCACCCAGCCTGGGTAGGGCCGGAAATGCCAGCCTCACGTGTTTGGATGGAACAGAATTTTCTTCGAAAAGTCTGCCCCAGCCGGTAGTTGAACTCGGGAACTCTGGACTACGGGCAGTAGTCACAACCATTACGCCACGGAGGCTGGTAGGTAAATAACAATAATAACTTCTTTTATTAAATTGGCACTCTTATCACTATACCTTCTCTTTCTCTTCTCCCAAATCTTGTTGGGAGAGTGGGGGGTTCATTCCAAATCAAATCTTTTTATAGTTTTTGATTTGTTATTTAAGTTATGTGCACGTGTACCATACATTGGTACCGTGTTAAGAATATTTGAACAAATACTTGATTCCATGCCGATGTGCACGTGTTTTCCACCCAAACTAGTTATGCTCTGACGGAATAAATCGCCTACTTTTCAAAACCAGGTTGGAAAAAAATACACGCCACGTTTTTATCTTGAAGGGGGAACAGATGACCTTTCCCGCCATTCTTACGAAACGGCAACTCATTCATACATAGCCCAGTAAAGATATTTTATATATTACTATGGATTCTTGAAATAATAATAATAGCCGAGTAATGACGAAATTTCTGATATGCTATGAATTTAAATTACATGGCATTCAGTTTGCTTCCTCTTCGCCAAAAACCTACATTCTCGTACAATTATTTTGAACGATTGCCATAAAAGTGGTAAAATATAGAAGAAAGACAGCTGGTCTCATGATTTTGATACTTTAACAAGCAAAACGGACTGTTTTTTTTTTATATTTTGTAAGAAAAATCCTCATGTTGCCAGAAATTGAAAATTTAAAAGCCAGGAATGCGAATAAAATCGTCTTGCGATGTATTGCCAAAGTTGGTTCGTCCATCTCCGGTGCTTATATTCGTAACAAATCACACCCTTTCAGATGTTCCGTAGTAAATTCTTAGCACGTTAAAACATGATATCAATTCCCGACGGATAACTTAACTTAAATAACATAGAGTATGGAGAAAAAATGGATGGTTCGTCTTAGGTTCGAATCCGTTTGTCCTTAGATGTTTCCGCTCGCATTCCGCAAACAATCAGGCTGGGTGAGGTTAATCCGTAGGTTTTTTTTAAAACTTAATCACCAACACTACTCCATACTAAACTTAATTACTTCTAAATTACTCAATTATCTTGCCGTATACTAAACTGCCATCCATATGAATGATTCTTTTTCTCCTAATTTTTATGTTAAAATTACTCGGTTTTTTTTTTACAATTTGGCTCACTTTTATTATTTTATTATTAATAACTGTCATCACAGTTATACCATCTTACTTTCGAAATAATTTATTTCTTTTTTCGTTTTAATTTTTAGGGAACTAGTCAAATTTCTCATATCTTATCGAACTTCGCCCTGTCTTTATTAATTAAAATATGTATTAATATAATAATAAAATTATTTAACTTAAAAAGAAATGATTTTATTATTTTTTAGTTAAATCTCGTGTAGGTATTTCAGTGTTTTTACAAAGTTCAACGTCAAAAAAGTACAACAGATATTGTACCTATACGTACTTCAAGGGGATTTTAAATGAAGAAATGTAAATGAAATAAAATGAATTCCTTCCTTCCTGTCACTTAATAAAAAGTACATAGTATGAATAGTAAAAGTTATTCCTAGGGGATTGCGGCACCGATTTTTTTTTTTTTTAATTTCAAGTCTCTAGCTCATGCCGTTCTTGAGATATTTTTTTACTGACAGACAGACACACGGAACAATTACTGAAACTTTGGATTTAGGCTCTGGGGACCCTAAAACGTGTTTGGCACTGAAAACTCACTAACGAAAATTTTGGATGATTCCATTACTTTCTGTTCTGTAGGATAAGGAAAGTAATAAATTTGAGAAGAAAATGAAAAATTAAAATTTCTTTTGAATACCTCAAGCATCTTGAAAAGAAGAAATAAAAAAAACTGTTTCAATTGGATGTGAAATTGACGGAAGAGCTCTTGGTTTTTATTTCAAAGAATATAAAGCAACACATAACATCATGTGAAGAAAAATAAATTATATTCAAATAAAATTCCTTGTAATATATTTTGAAGGTAAAAATTTCAATTTATCTTTTTACTTCAATATTTGGGTAATTTAGGGCAATTATATCTTAAAAGACATTTCAAAGAAAATAATGAGAAAAAAAATATTTTTTTAGATCCAATCATAGCTTAATATCTGGAACAAACAAAGCTTCTGAAACCTAATCCCAGAGAAAGTGATACAATAATTTGAAATAAATATAAATCGAACATGGAGCAAAAACATTTTTTATAGCTCTACAACTCAACAGCATTCATACATCATAGACAAGTCACCTTTTGAAAAATACCTATTTCCAGAATTTGTGCATCAAATTTACTTTCTTGATTTATTAGATTTTCGAATTTTCATAGGTGGATGAAGAACTGACATATTGAAATTCCAGAAGTTGTGCCTCATGTCAAAATGAGGAAAACTCATCAATAAAAAAATTTGGAGATAACTTTTTTGGGGTTTAACGTCGCTTTCAATTGCAAGGTCATATCACGACGAGAGATTTTGATTGCCAACGAAATTAACAATGTTTTTCAACACTACACTTAATTGACCATGCCTAAAATTTAGGCACTGCCATAAAGTAAAGGGTCCAGTTAATGAGTCCATGCCTTGGTTGACAGTAGAAAAACAGCATGCAGGTTCCATGAATGCTCTAGCTATTTTCTTTTCTGACTTTTAACTGATATACTTGCTTTTTAAATTTATAACTATTCCATTGATGTTGGTAACATTATTTGACTTGGTCAAATCATAAAATTTGCTATTCACATAAAAATTTGGTACAAATCAAAGTATTCTGTGGACAGAACTGACGAAAACTGTTTGTCTAAAGAAACAATTGGCAGTTATTTTGATATTCATACAAAAGAACACAACAAGTTACACACATTTAGATAATAATTAAAACCATCACTCTTGAAATCCTAATTATTTCTTGACGTTCATGCAGGGTTTGAGAAGTCAGTGTTGTGATGTCTTGTCATGTCATCTAGTTGTTTCTTAGTTTGGTGGAGAATTTCATCGGTTGATACTTTCAGGTCTTGAACTTCACTGTCCAGTTTATTTATCACCCATTCTATTGCCAGTCGCCCCTGAAATCAAATACATGGAATAAACATGAATTTTCCGACAAACAACAAAAAATAAATGTGGGATTAACTTGTAGTTTATTTTTATAATAAAATTCAATGTAACAATCAGAATCATTTACATACTTGGAGAATCATAACATTACTATGATATTTCAAAATTATATTGATGTTTAATGAATCATAGAATATGTAACTAGACATGAGATTATATAATGAATTGTTCAAGATTATGTATATGTGCAATGATCATTAGGCAATAAGTAATGACCAGTCATATGATTAAAAAAATAAACATTAATGGGTTCAACCTATAGTTGTTTAACAATAATAATATTATAATAAATGAATATTATAAGTATGTAAGTAGATAGTAAAATGTTATACAAGATGGATACAACTCAATAAACTACAAAGAAAATTGAGATATTTTAAAATAATAATAATATCACTTTATTTATGCTGCCCAACTAGGACTAATGAGTTCAGCAGTAAGCCCAAAACATATTATTACGTGGTCATGATGCCAAATGGGAGGATAACTTGTCATGTCCAGGATAGGTTTCAAACCTGCAACTTCTCGATTACCAGACCAATGCCTTAACCACTCAGTTATCAGGACAAAAAGAAGGCCCAGACACAAATATCAAAGCTTGTGGACTATTTTAATTATAATTATCTGTTTTTCATTATTTACAGTAACCACAAAAAAAATGGTGTGAGACTACTGGAGAGATTGCATGATTTTCTAGCAATCAACTCTGGAGGGTGTAAAAAAATGGGAAGTAAGTAAATACACTTGACCCATAAGTGCTATACAATATACCTACTGACAATACACATGTAAAAAATTGGGGGGACATGAACCCTGATCATCATTTGGTGCATGCGTACAGTTCTTACCTTTCCAGCATTATGAGAGATTTTACTTGTGAGAAGGTTTTCTACGTAACTACTCAATGGAATGCCTCGGACAGTGACTTCTGCTTCTTGTTTGAGGAGTGTTTTAGAATCATCATCGGGGTGAGGTTGATAGCATAATCTTTCATGAACACCTATCACATGTCCGTATGTGAGGTTGATTGTCTCTAGGGTCATTTTTCTACTGATGGGGTTCACTTCAGAGTGTTCACTAGCATAGAATATATTTGTTGATCCTACCACCTGAAAGTCAAGAATACAATATAAGATTTAGTTGTGAAATATTGATTTTACACAAATCATATAAGTGTAAAAGTTTCTTCTTTTAATTGGAAACTACCAAGTCATCCGTAAAAATAAGTAAAATATCATTCTAAATTCTTTTTATATAAAATACTAAATACATTCATCTTAATGTGTTATAATTATTTCAAGAAGTACTTATATTGATCACTAGTTCAATTCTTAATTCAAGAGCTGTTGAACACAAGAAGGCTATTTTGAAGAACTACTCAATTCTCTGTGGTAGACCAGTTGTGGGTGTAAATAAGTCTAATTGATGTAAAATTTCCTTACTATCCCCTACAATTTCTGATGATATGAGTTTTTGTGTATGACTTAGTGTACAGAAGAGCTCTCTCTTAATTTATTTGCACTCACAGTATATTGTTATTCACATCCATTCAAGATTTCATCATACATAACTTTTTCTTCTTCTTCTCCTCACAATTAAAAAAACTTTGTTTAAAATAAGGGATTCAACAATACAAAACATGTTATTTTAAAAATACTTACTGAACGAGCCCAGTTAGGTAGACCCCATTGAGATGATATCAGCCGGTGAGATTTCAATATTCCATTTTCAACTTTTCGGTCAATCACATCAATACCTTTGACAGCATTGTTCATTGGATTAGGGTATTTTCTCCATGTTGCCTGCACAATAGTTTCCCAAGGATGGCTGGAATGAAAAAAGGATTAAAATTAAAGAGGGTATTATGATTTCATTAGTTTTTTTTTGACATACAGATTTTTGTCTCCTGTGATACATCATGACAATATTGATGAGAAGAATAGTACAAAAGTACGGTGGAACCAGTCCAGAGACATTGTAAAATTCATCATTGAGAAAATGAAGAAAAAGTAAATGAATATATTTACTAAGTCTGTTACAGTGTGTGAGCATAAGTGTCAGCTGGCATGCAGGCCTTGACAAAACTCACACTTTCCAGTAACATTCTCATCTCATCCAGTTTTTTGTCAAATGAAGCAGAGTTCCAATTAAGCACCCACTGCATGCAATTTTCCTCATTTAATGGGGTTGTGTGTTCTCAATTGAGAACAGTATAAATAATAAAACCATAGCTCCTGAAAAAAGGGTGCTTGTATTTTTTTTCTTCTTCTTCTTTTTAAATATGGGTTGAACATCACTCATATCATGATGGGGATTTCATTCTCCATTCCTTAGAAACTCACAAACCAGATACTCAAATTAACATCACAAAGTCTGAATGTGGCAGGGAATAGCCAGCTTCATGAGGGTTTGAAATTGAATGGTTACCCATCCAAGTCATAGCCTTGCTGGACATTGCTTGTCTTCAGTACAGGATGAGAACTGGTGTGTTCAACATGCCATTGACACAGGCTTATAAATTCTAATGAGCAGCTTAAAAAAGAGCAATTATTATTAATTTTACAGGCTGCTGAAGGCAATGTCTGATAAATAAAAGGTAGTTCCTGTTCCCATGGTTACAAATAGATAACAAAGAACTACACTAGTCTGTTGATAGTGGGAAGTGCTCAGTTTAGAAGAGGTTTACTCCATTACACTAATTAATAAAGCACAGTTAACAATCACAGGGAAAATGAATTGATGATATAACATACAAAAACATTGACCTTTAAGACTACTGTACTCTATGATTTCCTGATAACATTTTACGAGTTAATTTACCTGTTGCAAATTTTAAAATAAAAGTTACTTACTTAAAAGTGTGCTCGCTCGTCCAAATTTTCATGATTAGTTATGGTAGTACCGTCGATTACAAACTTTTTAAAAAGAAATTTAACACTTGAGCATAATTTTTAAATTTCTTCACAGAGAGAGTTGAAACTTCGAAACACACCTTTCCGTGGGTAGAAAAGAAAGAGAGAGAGAGAAGAGGAATGTCGACTCGAAAGCGAAAGATTAGATTAGGGTTACAATGTGAAGTGAGTCATGAATATTTCTATTTCCCCTCTTAAAGTGGGTGACTAGCTTAGAAATTAGGATTCCGTAAAGAAAAATGATTCATGAGCTAATAGCCGATTTTATCATCCAAGATTCACCCCGGATTCACTCGAACTCCGGATTGGCTCGACGAATCGGGTTTTATCATCTCCAATCTCTGATTCGCAGCTGATTCGGAGCACTCAATTTGAGGAAGTAACCTTGATTCACGAATCAGTGATTCAAGGACCGATTGGATTCCCAAAGAGAAAAAAATATTGAAAATACTATAGAATTTCTTCTTTGGAATTTTTAAATCGTAAACAAAGATTTATCTTTTTCAAAATTCAAATACTTGTTTATTTTCATGACATCTTTATTCTTTTGCCCATTATTTAATTATCCTTGTCCTTGTTCTTCATAAACCTGTCATCTTATCCTGATGTGCTAAGTTTATAAAAGTTTTGTAATAAAGACTGAAATAAATTTGAATTATTCCCAAAAATATACTTGAAATTTTTTCAAACTGGCCATTATCACGCGATTGCTATTAAAATTAATTAATTAATACTTATTTTTGTGATATTACATCTTAACCAAAAGGCCGAGAAGCGATTTGTGAGTAGTCACCGTTGCCCAATGATTTAGCGCTAGGCATTGCACGCATGGTGACCTTGGTTCGATCCCCAGCGGGGCAGGAATTTTTCTGCTCTGTGCTTCACCTGTGCTTTTTCTGCTTGTGCTTCACCACAATTTGAATTTCTAAGTCTATATGATATTTCCTGAAAACGAGCTAGTCCCAGGAAGATAAAAGCTCATTCGGGAACATTCTGAATTTGTCCGAATCTCAGTTCCTACAAGATTTAGGGCGGAATTAATAGACAACATCAATAATTTAAGTCGTTGGTAAGTGTCGGTTTTCCGTATCTTACACAGTACGCAATCCGTGACTTAGCGCCACAGAGGTATTACAAAAAAGTCTATTAATTCCGCCCTTAGACTTTAAAACACAGTCATGTACTAAAACTTCTTGGTGACTCTGGGTATGAGTGCAGGTCCTATATCATCTCTCTACATCAGTATGTACAAACTCCTGCTGAAAACCTCGCTGGCTGAAAGTACATGAAATGCATGGGAACTATGTTTTCCGTAACCTTACACTCTGCCGGGCTGTCTCTTTCTTTGTATTGGCGTTCTTCACATCTCGGCCGAGGTGTTTGATAATATTTAGAATTCTTAAACAGCTGGGTATGAGAACTATAATTATAATTCTAGTAGGTACACAACATTAATGAAAACGTGATGGAAATACAGTGGACATAGGGCAGAAAAATTTCTGCCCTGCTGGGAATAAAACCGAGATCACCATCTGTCCCAATATCTTATTTTGACCATAATTCCATCCCTGATAGTCACATTGAAACAGCATTCTTACTCATAAGGTAATTTATTATATCTTGCCCTAGTGAGAATTGAACCCAAGTCACACAAAATGATAAATGATCAATATGAAACTTATGAAAAGACCATGTGGACGACACAAAAAAAACGTTCAAAATGCTTTCAGAAATGTTAACATTCAAAATGTAAAAAGTTAACAAAACAACATCGCAATTTCCGAAAAATCAGAGGCTTTGTTGAGGTTTTCGTGTAATTGCGATGTTGCCGTAACGCCAATCATGATTCGCGAACTCGAGCTTGAATTTTCGTGATAAAACCCGATTGGAACCCTCGAGATTCGAGGGTGGTTGGCGAATCAGTGATTGGTGGAGTTGTGATAAACTCGGCTATAAGAAAACCACCTCAATTAATAGCCGAGTTTATCACAACTCCACCAATCACTGATTCGGCAACCACCCTCGAATCTCGAGGGTTCGCGAATGTACCAATCGGGTTTTATCACGAAAATTCAAGCTCGAGTTCCCGAATCAGGATTGGCGTTACGGCAACATCGCAATTACACGAAAACCTCAAAGAAGCCTCTGATTTTTCGGAAATTGCGATGTTGTTTTGTTAACTTTTTACATTTTGAACGTTAACATTTCTGAAAGCATTTTGAACGTTTTTTTTTTGTGTCGTCCACATGGTCATTTCATAAGTTTCATATTGATCAATGATGATTTATCATTATTTTATGTGACTTGTGTTCAATTCTCACTAGGGCAAGATATAATTACCTTATGAGTAAGAATGCTGTTTCAATGTGACCATCAGGGATGGAATTATGGTCAAAATAAGATATTGGGACAGATATATGGTGATCTCGGTTTTATTCCCAGCAGGGCAGAAAATTTCTGCCCTATGTCCACTGTATTTCCATCACGTTTTCATTAATGTTGTGTACTAGAATTATAATTATAGTTCTCATACCTAGCTATTTAAGAATTCTAAATATTATCAAACACCTCGGCCGAGGTGTGAAGAACGCCAATACAAAGAAAGAGACAGCCCGGCAGAGTGTAAGGTTACGGAAAACATAGTTCCCATGCATTTCATGTACTTTCAGCCAGCGAGGTTTTCAGCAGGAGTTTGTACATACTGGTGTGGAGAGATGATATGGGACCTGCACTCATACCCAGAGTCACCAAGAAGTTTTAGTACATGTGTTTTAAAGTCTAAGGGCGGAATTAATAGACGTTTTTGTAATACCTCTGTGGCGCTAAGTCACGGATTGCGTACTGTGTAAGATAGGGAAAACCGACACTTACCAACGACTTAAGTTATTGATGCTGTCTATTAATTCCGCCCTAAATCTTGTAGGAACTGAGATTCGGACTAATTCAGAATGTTCCCGAATGAGCTTTTATCTTTCTGGGATTAGCTCGTTTTCAGGAAATATCATATAGACTTAGAAATTCAAATTGTGGTGAAGCACAAGCAGAAAAAGCACAGGTGAAGCACAGAGCAGAAAAGTTCCTGCCCCGCTGGTGATCGAACCAAGGTCACCATGCGTGCAATGCCTAGCGCTAAATCATTGGGCAACGTCGACTACTCACAAATCGCTTCTCGGCCTTTTGGTAGATGTAATATCACAAAAATAAGTTTAATTAATTAATTTTAATAGCAATCGCGTGATAATGGCCAGTTTGAAAAATTTTCAAGTATATTTTTAGGAATAATTCAAATTTATTTCAGTCTTTATTACAAAACTTTTATAAACTTAGCACATCAGGATAAGATGACAGGTTTATGAAGAACAAGGACAAGGATAATTAAATAATGGGCAAAAGAATAAAGATGTCATGAAGATAAACAAGTACAATTTTAATTTTGAAAAAGATAAACATTTTATCTTTGTTTACGATTTAAAAATTCCAAAGAAGAAATTCTATAGTATTTTCAATATTTTTTTCTCTTTGGGAAGCCAATCGGTCCTCGAATCACTGATTCGTGAATCAAGGTTACTTCCTCAAATTGAGTGCTCCGAATCACCTGCGAATCAGAGATTGGAGATGATAAAACCCGATTCGTCGAGCCAATCCGGAGTTCGAGCGAATCCGGGGTGAATCTTGGATGATAAAATCGGCTATAAACGTATTTTACTTCAGAATTTTTTTTATAATATTAGAAAATTATAATATTAGAAATCGGAAGTACTGTGTTCGTTTTTGTATACAAAAAAATTATGCTCCAAATACACGCTTGTATCTCGTGAAAGGTACACCCGATTTTGATGAAATTTTGTAAGTAGGTACCTATGTGTGTATTAACGTTTTACATTGGGTATTTGTGTTTTTATTGATTAATTAAATTTATAGTTGAGTCTTGACGATATTTAAGAAATCACGAAAATTTGGAACGAAAATTGCAAAAATAAGGTCCACGACATGCCGATACAGATTTTGACATTTTCATGTCTTTGCTCTGGCACATAACCAAAATTATGTGACGAAATTGTGTAACGAAATTATGTAACGATATTATGTAACGATATTATGTAACGAAATATCGAATTGTAAAGGGAGAGAAGTCTTCTAATATCGGATATCGATATTATGGTTTCGATATTATCGATATACCTAATATCGATATTTTCGTTTCGATATTGCAACCCTAAGAGAAGAGGGAAAGTGTGTCATGCGCACAATACGAAATTTGGTCAGTTGGGTTTTGGACCTTGAATAGTAAAGATGAAAATGTCGAAATGGTTGCAGACTCGTATGCAAGCGTTTTTTTAAACAAAAATTTAACATTGCTTTCAACTCCATGGTCATATCAGTAGTCACCGTGGCAGAGTGAGTTAGCGCGCTAGGCATTGTACGCATGGTGACCTGGGTTCGATTCCCAGCGGGGTAGGAATTTTTTGTACAGTCTAGAACCTCGGTCGGCAATTAGCGGACCGCGGTCCGAATCCGGACCGCGAAGCTCATTTGTCCGGCCCGTGAACAAAATTTTAGGTTCGAAAAATAGTAATTTTTTCTCTTTCTTAAGAAAAAAATTCTTATTAATCCGGACTGCGGAGATTTTTCTCTTGTTAATCTGGACCCTAACAGGATTTAATTGCCGACCCCTGGTTTAGAATGTAGTAAACCCGGTATTCTACCATATGAAACAAAAAACAATAAAGAATCGGTTGAAAAGTAGATATAGGTAAGTGATTTAGTAAAAATCTCCGATTCTAGCGATAATAAAAGTCGATATTTGGCATTGTATTTTTTATATTTCACGGGACGGCTTCTTTTTACTTTTTTGATCAATTCAATAAATATTCATTTAAAAAAATGATCGTCTAAAGATTACTTGGAAATAGTAATAAGTTTCACAGTTAAAATTATTGAACAGTTGATGAACGGTCCCTAAGGACCAACAGGATTCTAAACTATCCCTTAACACGCCCTCTGGTGGGAAAAACCTGTTTAATAATTCGGCCCTAAGATTGCAAATCACAACTCCTTAACCACAGATGTACTAAAACTCGCCTGACAGTCACCCATTATTATCAAGATAAACAAAAAATGAAAAATTCTTTTTTTTTCTGCAAAAAGTATTTTAATTTTCGAATTTGTGATAAATTGATAATGATAAGACTTCAGTTTAGTGTCACAATTAACATAATTTAAAACATGTTTCAATTCAATTACTAAGAATATCAAGCTCCTTATGGATTCGTGTTAGCTGAAGTGAGATAAATTAATTGTTGAACCACCCGAAAAAATGTATTTATTATAACTGACTACCTAATTATATACTGCAACTAACCATGATTCTAAAAGTACAAAGACCATCCACCATCTGTATCCTCTATCACTGGTGCTAAGGATATGGGCATACTTTGATTAACTATCAAGTTCTGTAATCTCAAGGCACCCAAAACATGACAAAATACTCAGGACACTTCAGGAATACTCAATGGGATCCATTTCTGCTGGTCTCACAGATTATAGCCCTTCAGAGTGTGTTCTATGTAACCTTTGGACTGTGGCTATCTATGATTGGGCTGTTTGCAGGATATACAAGATCTCTTGATCTCATGTTCAAATATCAGGTGGGTATTCCAATTATGGCAGGGTCAAGATGATCTTAGCCAGCATTTATGGCATGTTGAATACAGCATTCTGTCATTAAAGTTAAGCAAAATCTAGTGAGTTCAGAACTTGAATGGTGACTATTCAAGTTGAGAAGTTCAGACTCTCATGATGTTCCCAAACCAGGCTTGGTTAGGTTAATATGATGTTGGTTTGTAGGTTTCCAGACAGTCATGGGTAAATTGTCATCTTGATAACACCTTGCTCCCAAACCAGGGACATTAAAAAAAAATACAATCTTGCTACCTTCTCATTGTAAGCAACTATATTCCACCAATTGCAGCACTGTATGGAGCACTGGGAGCACATAGAGATTTTTACAGTAAAACCTTCTTTAAAGAAACAAATGATAAAAAAAGAAATGTTGGGTAAAAAGATAAGTGATTTTTTTAAACTCTAGTTATGACTTCGAAATACCATGGTCAATATTAGTTCATGGGTACAAAACATCTAATATAGTTTACTCATCTTACATAATTCTGTGTATTGACAATCATCCATAGCCCTCTGAATACTTATTAATATATAAAACAAAGCAGAAATAACTCCCCAAATAATATTACTGCATATTTCAGTTACCTAAGGAAAATTATTCTATTGTTCCATTTTAAGTCACTTCTTTTGTTCTTTCAGGATGTAAATATCAGAGACTATTATGGAGTGTCAGTCATTGTGGCCATAGTATTGAATGCTATTACAGGGTAAGTTAATGCAATATGCTGGTTATCCTGCAAGAATGAGACTAAAGAGTCCCTTAACTCTCACAGTCTAAACAATTCTTATTTATTAGTGTGAAAATTATGAAAGGAAATTGACTGTAGAATTCTCAATTTCACATTCCACCTGTAGAATTTTCGTTTCTAAGTGAGAGTGGATAACCATTTAACGAATCCATAACTGCAATAATTAGTTCTTATATGTATATATTTTAATACTGAACAAGAAGAATCTGATTGAAATTTTGTATGATTTGTTAATTTGTAAAGTGTTTGTAAAAACACTTGATAAAATTTGTAATGAACTTGATATTAGGTATAGTTTACACCATGATGATTATGGGTTTCCTATTACATCATTAGTATTTATTTCACAACATTATAATTCCTTATGATTTTCATCACTTATTCTTGATTATTTCTCTCTTTTTTCAGATCTCTCATTTTGTGGGTCCTCATTCAGAGAACAAAATTGTGTTTAGACTTCTCCTGTACCTTGCATTTGTTTCATATTATATTTTGTTTCTATTACAACAATGCTTTACCAAGTAGTTTACTCTGGTGGAGTGTGTATATTTTCTCATGTACTATAATGTGTATATTGGGTGAAATTCTCTGTATGAGAACAGAATTGAAAGCAATTCCTCTGAACATGTCTCCTAAAGTTCACTTGTAGTCTTGGCACTGCATTTTGACAACACAGGGTTTATAAAATAATAATAATGAATCTAAAGGGCGCAAAAAATTAATTGTACCAATTAAGAAAAGAGACCTCTGTGTGAATTAGGAGTCATACATATTTACACAAATATTTTTAAATCTCAAGCATATTTTTTTTTTTTCAATGTCACTTTCATTGACATGGTCATATCATATCTGGACTTCTTATTTTTAGGTTTGCTCTGAATTTATACTTTTCTCATTTTGTTCTCTTGGGAGAAAGTGTATACATTCAACAACAACAATAAAAATACAATGACCTTTAATTCATATTTTATTATATTGTATATATAATTATATTTATTTCATAACACATTCAACAATTATTTAAGTATGTAAAATATATAAATGTAAAATAAAGTCAATAACTTGTACTTTGAATTTAATTTTCTTTTTTTGAGAAAGGCAATGGTTAACAAGATAATAACATGAAAGGTAACTTAAATTGTTCATTAATTACTGTAATTGAAAGAAAAAAAAAAATGTTAAAGGAAGCTAAATAGAATAATCAAGTAGGTTTTCTAGTGCCATGAACTATTTCATGTTGTTTCATGGTTTTTCTTACATCATTTCAGTATGGCTCCTTTCCATTTGAACAATTTGGAAAGAAGCAAACAAACTATTTCAAGCTTGTACATGCCCACCATGAGACACAAATGAAAATAATTGGTATCCTATTAAGGGTGATAACATTATCTGTTTAATCTATTAAATTGACCCCAGTCTAAAAAGTATATTCAGAGAAACATTCCATACAACATTAGTATTGAATGACATAATATTGGTTTAGTCAATTGGACTGATGACCCTCATTGTTGGCAATATGAGATAAAACAGAGACAATGTTCTGTTTCAGTGTCTGTGGTTTGCAATGTTCTTCCAACCAGCTAAAGACACAAGCTGATAACTCTTGAAAATTTGATACCCCAACATTACAAAACGTAGAAAACAGCTCATCCATGATGCTTTGAAAAACTTGAAATTTCACTTCATCAGATAATCTAGTTTCTGGTTGATCGTGAGAAGTTTGCTGAGCTTTCACCATGATATCGTAATTGGCTTGCATGATTCTCAAAGCAACAACTTCTTTCCTTAGTGCATTCCTGTCCTCTTCCAGTTTTTTCTTTTGTTGACCAAGGAATTGAATATAGTCAATGGACTTCTGTAGAACAGTGGCTTTACTTAACTTGTACCCAGAGCTGTCTGTTTGTTGACAAGTTGGCACCAGATCCTGAAGACTATCATATCCCTTTTTGATAGCATCTCTTCTCTTCTGCTCTGCTTGAGTGTGTGCTTCTCTTCTTCTTTCCTTGTAATTCAGGGGAGATCCACTATCATCATCCTCTGCAAAGATAGAAAAAAATGAGAAAAAAATTCAAACTGCAATATGGTTTTGAGGGGGTCATAATACATAATAAGCTACACAAGTCAATGGCAGTAATATATGTGTTAGTAAGATAAATCAAACAGGAAGTTAGTAAACCATTCTCTTCTGAACAATTTTACTACCTAGTAAGTCAAATATTTATATGTAAAAATATCACACTAAACCAGGTGTCTTCAACCTGTGTCCCGCGGGCCACTTGTGGCCCACTGAGTCATTTTTGGTGGCCCGCGAGCTCATTCATGCTATTTCTTATTTCTTCCAGCACAAGCCGGCCAAATCCGCCGGGATTCAAACCCGGGTCTCCCACCTACAAGACTAGTGCATTGACCAACACTCAGCCATGGGAGCTTTTTTTTATTTTAAATTTTCTAGTTTTTGTATAAAAAAAATTGAGTGAAACAATTTTTATTTTTATTTTTTTGCAAATAAAAATACCAACACTTGTTCCTGAAATTAAAAATAGTTTTCTTAATTTTTTTCAACCCCCCCCCCCCCCCCCCCCCTTAATTTATGTTTCTAATAGTGGCCCGCGGACTTTTCTGGAAAAGAAATATGGCCCAGAGTCTGAAAAAGGTTGAAGACCCCTGCACTAAACATACAAAGAGAATGAGACAAAATCAAAATACTCTCTTTGGCTCAAAGGTGAGGTGAATTCTCAAATTTTGCATTAGTATAAAGATTAGATTAGGGTAAATTGAATTCTCAAATCTTGCATTAATATTATTTTTTCTTCTGAAACAGAACAATAAACCACATATTTTTAAAATGTGAAATATTGCAGACCCATTAACCAACTTGGAGGTTGGTGGTTCAAGTCACAAATTCAGCATAGATTTAGTAAAGCAACTTTGAGCAGTTGTGATATCACAAAAGTGATTAACACAAATATGATAACTTGACTTAGTGCAGACCCATTATTTCTTAGTTAACTATAATTACCATGACCACTACTACTGCTGTTGTTTCCAGCATTATTATTGGCTGACTGAAATGATCCATTACTGTTTGATCGGGAGTAAGAGACCATAGACTTGGGACTGATGGGCTCTGTTTTCATATCTGAAAAAAAGTTTTATCAATTGAATATCTTATTCTGATGTAATAACTGTGTAGAAGGAGACAAGCAAGAACTGATCATGTTTATTTTAGTCATCAGGAATTATGTTAAACAGGCAGAGGTGAGACCTGTAGAATGTTGTTTAATAATTATTTTGAGGATTGTTTGTAAAAGGAGCCAAGTAATTAATAATGACCCAACAGAATCATGTTTCTGATATTTTCATCTAGGTATAACCTAATATTCTCAAGATCAATTAAAGGTACCTAGTACAATATTTAGAATTGACTATCAATTGTAATGATTATTATGTTGGTGTGCTAAACCAGCAAAACCATAGAAGCACATTTAGCTAAACAAGCAAAGAATAAGTGATAAGTGAATGGAATGCACAGAAATATTACTCAAACTCACCTGAACTGTTGTTGGTGGCATCAAAAGGATTTTCACCTGTGTAAGACATGCCTGATGCCCAGATTAAAATCTGTAGCTGCTACTGAGCTTTTTTTTTTTTTTTTAGCTATAATGTGTTTCTGATAAACAAAATCATTTTGAACACTGTGATTACTAATAATGATGATGTAATTACTCTTTGATCATCTTCTTAGGATAGTGAATAGTTAAATACCTAATAGACAGCACACTATTGTGGAGTGATTGTTTCATTTGTTAATTTTAGTTTTTTTTTTTTTATTCTTTTGCGTATTAAATGAGAGAAGAAATTCGCGTAGAAGAATGTGGAGGTGGAGGTGGGGATTGATAAGAGTGTTATCAGTCAGTGGGCATTGAATGAATATCGATATTTCATTCTATCGATTTTCGATAAATCTGTGATAAAATATTAGGGTTTTTGTAGATCCTAAAAATGTGCATTCACGTTCCACCAGATTTTTTTTCTTCGTATTTTCTTATAATGATTTTATAATCATGAGAATCCAAGAGTACGCCCGACGCCACTCGAAATTCCGCCAAACTAATTATTTTCATGACAAAACTATCATGGTTTTGGGGCTATATCCACAAATCACCTATATGACCGTTTAGCCTAAGGGCGAAATCAATAGACGGTATCAACAACTTTAGTCGTTGCTTCTTTTTACTTACATTACAAAAACGTCTATTAAAATCACCTTAAAACACCAAAAACTATAGTCATACACCAAGCGCAAATGTCATAAAATGCTAAAGTTCAAGAAGGGCCGCTGAGCCTTTTCAATTTTTTCCTTTATCAACTCTAATGGAAAGAGACTTGCATAGATATCTGTTGTATTGAAATGAGTTTTGAATTTTTCGTAAGAATCGATTACTATCGATAGTATCGAATCGAATTTCTGTCACTATCCTTGATTTTGATTGGTTAATGATAAGATAATCTATATCGCACATGCGCACTAAATATTGTGGATTTTTTGTTTATGGTTTGGCCTTCGGTGAAGTGGAAGAGAGTGTCTTGTTTTTTTTTACAATTCAATTTTTTAAACCAGCTGTGAAATTTCGATGTTTTTACATCAGTCCTTATATTTATAAAGGCTGTATCTTACTTTAACATTTCGTGTTGTGCGCAGCTTTTGACTTTTAATTCGAAAGCACTATAAAAAAGCTTTCTTTTGAAAATGTGAATACCTAACACAATTTTTTTTTAAATCATGGTACTCCTGAGCAGTAGCTTTGTGCTACTAGTTCATTTTTTATCAATAATAGATTCTAGTCACATCAAAGGAACATGGAATACCAAACAAGAGTTTTTCAAATTCCTTATCAAATTTGGTTTTGATAAAACTGACACCAGAAATCCCGAGTACAGCCTTGGTTACATCTATGGAAACATTACATCCAAGACACCTCATCCGAAACAGAATGCAACCTTTGTACTTTTGGATAGGTCTTATTTCCTGGAATTCTACAGTAACCGTTCCAGAAGTGATAAGCAGTCAGCCTGCAGTTTCATGTTCAAGCGAATGAACCAGTCTGTGTATGATCCATGGTGTAATAACAACAAGAAGAGTAATGACTTTCTGCGGAGGATACCATGTCCACAAGGCATGTTATGTGCTGAAGAAACTACCCAGCCCCTCAGTGTTTCCAAAGGATCTCAGTTTACTTTTAGAGTTGAAGATAATACTCAGCCAAGGTATGTTAGTGTGGTTTGCATGTGTCCCGAGGAACATACACAATACATGCTGATGTTTAGTGATTCAGTGCAATCCTCATAATGTTTTCTTCTCATAAAAATAATAAGTAGGTAGGTATTCAGGCAATTTTTAATATATTTAACAGAAAGTAAAAATATATTTGATGTGAAGTAAATGGCAATATTCAAATGGCAGCCAAAACTACCTTTTTTGAACCCTTTTTAAAAGTATTTTTAAATTTAATTCAATAATTTCACTACCTGAGACCTTAGGAGCAATTTGGAAATTCTGAAGTGAATAATTATCTTGTGTATCTCACTTTGAATGAAGTCAAGTGAGTTAATTTGTTGACCAAATAATCAATTAAAATAAGTACTTAAGATAAATAATAATATTAAAAAATATTCACACTACAAGACACATTAATCACTTTTTATTTAATCAAATCTATTTTTATAGTACATTTAGCCCAATTTTCATCTCTACAATTTTATATAATATATGTCATATTCAACCCCCAAGCAGCCTAAGACAATTGTCTTATTTGAACTATCAGTTAGGCATAGGCATGAGTTCAAAGAAGAATATTAGCCAGCGTCAATGGCACATTGAATGCACCGGTTCTCGTTGGATCACCAAAGTTAAGCAACGTCCAGCAAGGTGAAGACTTCGTGATGCTGGCATCCCGGCCCAACCCAGGCTGGGTGAGGTTATTGCGGGTAGCAAGCAGGTTTGTGAGTTTCTTGCGGATGGAAGGTAACACCCCCGTCGCAATATAACCATGCAGTTGAAAGATTAACGCCTCGCTTTCAAAAATTAAAAAAAAGAAGAATAAACAATTGTCTTAAGCTGCTTGGGTGTTGAATATCACATACATAAAAATGTAGAGATGAAAATTGGGCTAAAAAAGATTTGATTTGATTTGACATTGCTACTATATGGTCCTTCAGAATTGAAAAATTCCATAGTTGAATTGTACTTTTTATTTGGTATTTATTTTACTTTTTCAGGTTTTGGTATGTTAGTTTGGTAGCCTGCTATCTAAATACAACATCATGTAAATGGCAGCATTTAACAGAAGAAATAAACATAGATTACAACATATGGCTAGTCAATGGAAATCCGAATCACAGCACACACAACCCCCTTGTTTATCAATTTTCATTTGATAGACAGGTAAGGACATAGTACAATTAAATTATTTATATAAGTAAAATAGGAATTTTGATGGGTAACCATTCAAAATAATTTGAACCTCTGTGCTGTGTGAGGTTAATTTGAGTAGCTGGTTTGAGTTTCCAGCA
>CM044956.1:6870566-6913187 GCA_024516035.1 Bactericera cockerelli | reverse complement strand
GACAGAAAACATCAACTTTGGTCCAGTTATTTTGTTCATTCGTTGTACGTACATTATCCAACAATATAAAGTGGTCTTCAAAATTAACCAAGTTCTGGTTTCTCCTTTTTCTAAGAAGAAAAAATACTTGTTCATCCTAAAGTTCAACACACATCTCCTATTTTCCTACGTCTTTGCGGGCGATGCTAAGGAGCTGCGGAACTGCAGCACTCTAACTCGTACACAATGAAAATCATCACAAATTCATGGTAAAAAAAACTCAAACTCTTTAGATACTGAAAAAACGACAGTAAATCCCATTTTAGTCTGGTTGATGTGGCAGCAGCCCCCAAAACACTTTCTCACCGGCCGCATCTGGTCTTGTTTCTGCTTAAGTTCGATGACTTCGATTGCACCTAGTCGATGGCGCGTTGAATGCACCGGTTCTTATTGGATCACCGAAGTCAAGCAACGTCCAGCGAGGTGAAGACTTCGTGGTGCTGGCATTCCGGCCCAACCTAGGCTGGGTGAGGTTTATGTGGGTAGCAGGTTTGTGAGTTTCCTGCGATTGGAGAGTAACACCCCCGGCGTGTTATGACCATGCAGTTGAAAAAGACGTTAAACCCAAATTTAAAAATAAAAATCGTCTTCGTCTCAATTTCTAATTTAGTTACCTCTGTAACTCATAGAATAATTTGTGCTACAAAGTCCAGGCTGGAGGTACATGACCGCCGTTAGCCCCTGTATAAAATGTAATGAGAGATGCTGGCTCGTTACCAACTTGTTAGGTCTCTCATATTTTTTTTTATATCCACTACGCATATTTTAATTCAACATTGCTACTTTTTACAGTTATTTCTATCTCTGCACACACAGTTTCTGTAAAACTGAACATTTTTATCCGACGTGATCATCGTACAACTTGCCAGTGCGAGTCGATATCTTTTTGTTGAAGTGCTCGTCTTATTGAAGTGTTCTTTTCTTCATTCTACTTTTCGACTCTTAATCAGTTCACTTTCGTAACCGACCAAGTGTTTTTTAATTCAATATAAAACATTGTTTTAAGAAAATAATATATAAAATAGCACCTAATAATATAAAAAAAATTAATTTCAAACTAACTTGGTCTTGTAGATTTTTTTTTACATATAATAAACGGGCGGACCCATGGCTAACAAATACAATATATGGCCTATCTACCTTAATGTATAATGTATAGATCTTGTAATCAATATAAAAACAAGTAGTTCATTAGGTTTATGCGTAGATATATATCTGTATATGTTTATTAATAAAGCTACAACTACGAGTTGTGAAACATGTTCAATAATAATTAGGTTAATGCGTAGATTTGTGGCGTTGTGTTTTATAGGGGTGTCTTTATCACAATCACATTAAAAATAATTTCTTATTATTTATCATGGACTATCTTACCATCTATTACCCACTAATTTCTGGCATAGTTAAAAGAAAAACGGAAAAAAGTATGAAAAGAAAAGAAAAAAGAAGACAAAATAATGTCAAAGATTGATTTTAAAGATTTATCGGAAGGCAACTACAATGTCATATGTAGCAGTGCGTTAAAAATAAATTTTTAATTGCTTCTCTCATTGAGTTTTTCGTTAACTCGTTCGTAACAATCATATCACTGTCGATATTATATTTCCAACCTGTCCATTCATTGTCCCTTTGCATGTCCATTGTCTATGTTATGTCAGGTATTATATATTTCCAAGAATAGACACATGTCCATTCATTAACTTAGTGGTCAAACAAGAACTACCTTGTGGTACCCATCTCTTTTGTTGGTGAATGCAGCTAGAGAATCCTTCTTCTAATATTTTCAATTTTTAGTTTTTTCTTCTTTTTTTCATTCTTCCAAATTACGGGGCTTAAGCAATAAGTCTGTCGGATTCTCGAGTCTTTTGTGCCTTATTAGTGTTCATTTTTACTTTTTTTCTAACTCAAAATATTGCATGACGACTGTTTCAATTTTATACTGTGTAGATGGGCAGTTCACAATGAATATTGTTGATTGGGGAACATGTTTGTGACTTGAAGGTATGTCATGAGAGCTCTAGTAATGTCTCATCTGGTCATTTTATTAATATTTATACCTCGGTTCATTTTAAATCTCTGTTTGTTAGCTCGACGGTCCCTATCCATTACGAATTTTTCTCACCATATCATATTGACCAGTCATTTGACCCATGTGGTCATTACATTTTTTAACCTATTTTTATAAAGGAAAAGGATAGAAATGTAACAAAGAACCCTAAATTTTCGAGTCGGTGTTTTGAATGGCGCTTTCAACTGGAACGACGACAGGTAGATGAACCAAATGGAGACTCGGTTTGTGTCATCGGGTTATGTAATGCTGTGTGGTGACGAGTCTGTCCTCTTCTCTTTTCTTTTACAATGGAGGTGGTGATTCCATTGAAAACACCTGTGTGTGTGTTTGATCTCTCAGGTAGCTAGCCTTGGCCCTGATACTTTTCTTCTCGGTTGTACCACAACACAACCAGTCGAACAAAACTACACGCCAACCAGTTCATGGAAAGTGGTCGCCATGCTTCAAACACACGGTGTTTTTCTGGAGTGATCAAATGTCCGAAATTAACAACATTGTGCGTGTTTTTTTTTTCACTCTCTAGTGGTACTTGCGACTTTTTGTGTTGTTGTTGTTGGATTTTTTAATATCAATAAATCACTTAGGGCCGAATTAATAGACGTTTTTGTATTACCTCTGTGACGCTAAGTCACGGATTGCGTACTGTGTAAGATAAGGAAACCCGAGCAGGAACTTGTGATAAATTAACTGTGGAATTAATAGACGTTTTTGTAATACCTCTGTGGCGCTAAGTCACCGATTGCGTACTGTGTAAGATAAGGAAAACCGACACTTATCAACGACTTAAGTTATTGATGTTGTCTATTAATTCCGCCCTAATAGACGTTTTTGTATTACCTCTTAAATGGGGAAACTAATGCTTAAGTCATGACTTGACATTTTGAATTTGTCTATCAATTTTGCCCTTAGTGGACGTTTGATTCACTGCGGTACTGGTCTTTTTTGAATTTTTGTGCATCAATACTAAACAATACTACCTATTCATTTATGGACGGTCTGAGTCACTCACTATAGTGTCCAGTGTATCAGAAATTTCGTACATGTGTTTTTTTTTTTCATGCCACTGTCTAAACCTCACATAGAAATTAGGACTACGTGAGGCAATACCTGACAGATATACAGGGTGATTCAGAAAAGTACCGTCAAACGTTAACCACATATTCTATGGGTTAGTTAAGGAGGGGTCAACTCTATAAAAGAAAGTGCGCAAATGCCTCCTAACGGAGGTACACGCCCCTTAAGGTGTTTTTAAACAATCGAAATTTTCATTTTACGGCTTACCTATTTGGGATATCGCAATGTGGTAAAAAAAAACACTCTCAATACTAGATAGCACCTTTCTTTTGGCACAAAATTTAACACCATTCCAATGTCAGGGGCGGTCTCAGGAGGGTCAGATTGTAGAAAAAAGGTTCTAACTTTTTAGTCGTTGCTTGTAATTGAATTTGGTTTTCACCCTATTAAAACGTCTGTCATTGTCTACAAAAATGTTTGGAATAATTTTTTTCTCAAACCAACACAAACGCTTGAAAATCGAAATTGAAGGGCTTAAGCCGAAATAAGATTTACAGCAAATGTTCCACATGGGCTCCTCTGGCTTCAATGCAGACCTCCATACGCATTCAAAAGATTGACGAACACGTTCAAATATTCTATTTATTACATCCATTGTTAAATAATGAGTTGGCTGAAAATTCTTGTTCTAAAATTGTATGATAGTTGCATAGGTTTCAAAACTTAATGCGGTTTTCAAATCTTCAATTTCAATTTTCAAGCTTTTGTGTTAATTTGAGGGAAAAATTTTTCAGACCATTTTTGTAGACAATGACATAGGTTTTAAAATGGTGAAAACCAAATTCAATTACAAGCAACGACTAAAAAGTTAGAACGTTTTTTCTTCCATCTGACCCTCCTCAGACCGCCCCTGAAATTGGAATGCTGTTAAATTGTATGCCAAAAGAAAGGTTTCATCTAGTATTGAGAGTGATTTTTTTACCATATCGCGATATCCCAAATAGGTAAGCCGTAAAATGAAAATTTCGATTGTTTAAAAACACCTTACCTCCGTTAGGAGGCATTTGCGCACTTTCCTTTATAGAGTTGACCCCTCCTTAACTAGCCCATAGAATGTGTGGTTAACGTTTGACGGTACTTTTCTGAATCACCCTGTATATGAGTTGGTTGTTATTTAACACGTTCGTTACCAAACCATTTTTTTCAAATTTTACGTAGGGACCAGGCGGTAAAGTCGCTGTTGCATCCTGGGTACCAAAATGATTTTTTTTGCATATTTGGCATCGTATTTGTACAACAATCGATCCTATATCTGTTCTAATACTAACAACCTACCTCAAAAAGGCCATATATGGATGTCCGGTCCCTCGTTAAAATTTTGATAACGGCCACATGTGTGTTTCGGTCCCACAGAAAAACACAAAAACATCCACATATGGCCGTTCGGTAACGAACGTGTTAAGTGAGAAACGTATAATCAGATGTGTGTTTATAATAATAACATTTTTTAAACAAAATTACGGGTTCAATCCATGTGTATATTCTTTTTTCAATAATATTCATTGATAAAAGTTCCGCTAAGTACTTTTGTACTTATAGGAAAGACTCTATATTGAAATTATTGCCTAAGACAATCTCTACCATCCAACCCAGGTTATTGAGCTCTAGGAATTCGAATTCGGTCTTGATTTAGTCTTTAAGTCTGTCCCGGTAGCTCAGTGGTAAAGGCGACATTCTATGAATCCAGAGGTCGTGGGTTCGAAACCCAGCCGGGACATGACACGTTATCCTCCCATTTCGGATGTTTACCACATGATAATACACGTTTTGGGCTTACTGCTGGAATAATGGGACTTAATAGTCCTAATCGGGCAGTATAAGTAAGGCGATAACTATATTATTAATTTATTATTATTTATTTATTGTGGTCTTCATTTATTTATGGTGTTGAATTATACCTTTTTCTAATAATTCCAGTCCAGAGCGGTCTTCTTATGTGTTGTATTTTTTAATTAATTCCAGTGATATCTTATCATTTTGTTTATATGCTGATAAAAAAAGAAAAACAAGGTATAAATTACGATGGTATTAAAACTCGTACCTAGTTCTACATGTTAAGGACTGTAAAGTGTAAGGATCAGTAGTCAGTTGGACACGTAATAATAATAATAATAATAAAATAAGTCATTTATTTTTAGTTTTTTTTTTATCAAGTGTGTGTTTACACATAATTTAAAACGTTGAAATCCTGTGTTTCACGACCGCGTAGGTTTTTCTTTGTGTCAGTATCAGCGGAGTCATTGACTTGTGGTTAAATGGTTTGTTCCTTGATTCTCTCTACTTGGGTACTACTGTTTTCTTTATTTCAGTCCATTTTCTATTTTCTTTCCTGAACGTTTAATGGTAGTTTAGATTTTCTAACTTGCAATGGTGATTTGAATCGTTTTTCTTCGTGCCTTTTCTTTTATTTCAAATGAAAGACAATTTCCTTTGTGGACCTTGTATTCTTACCTAAAATTTCGCAATGAGTTTGAGTACCTAGCTCTGTATGCAAGATAATATTATTATTCTCTCATTTTTTTTCTTTTTTTAAAGATCTATTTCTCTATTGTGATAATCGAATACGATGGTAAGATGTAAGTAACATCATACAATAAAATAAACCACACATAGTCATTCCAAATGAACTTTTATCATAAATTCGACTTGAACTTGAAATTAATTAGCCTTCATCTTTGAAACGTGATATTGTTGTTAAACCAGAACTGAACAGATAAGTTTTAACCAGAATGATTAAATTCAAATCGATATTTTACGTCAGTTTTTTGAAGTGTGTGTGAAGTAATATAACCTCTGATAGTTGCCACGCGGGTGTGTGCTCGGATGTGCCATGCAGGATCTGAAGCCTGTGAGACTCGTGGGGGCAGCCACCTCCCTCCTCGCGGCCAGGTTACTCCTCGGCCTCTCGGCCCCTGCGGCCGCCTGCCTGGCCCTGGTCCTGGGCCTCGTGCTGTGCGCGGCGCTTCTCAGATCCTTGAAATACACCGGGCCCACCTTCGACACACTCCGGAAGATACCAGGCCCCCGCGCGGTCCACTACTTTGGGAACCGCTGGATGTACGCGGCCTGGCTCGGCCCCTACAGACTCAACAAGCTGCACGAGGCTTACCAGGACCTGTTCCGGCGCTACGGCGGCATCTTCCGCGAGGAGTACCTGGGCAACTTCCCCGTCATCAACATCTCCGGCAGGGACGACTTGCTGCTGGTCCTCACCGCGTCCGCGCAGAGCAGATACCCGCTGCGGCCGCCCAACGAGGTGACCGCCCACTACAGGAAGAGCCGCCCGGACAGGTACACAAACCTGGGCCTGGTGAACGAGCAGGGCCGCGAGTGGCACGCGCTGCGGGCCAGCCTCACCCCAGAGCTCACCAGCGGCCGCGCCATGCACCGCTTCCTGCCTGAGCTCAACAGAGTGGCCGCGGACTTCACCGCACTCATCCGCCGCACCCGCACCCAGGACCACGTGGTGCACAGCTTCGACGAGCTAGCCTCCCGCATGGGGCTGGAGAGCACCTGCACGCTCATCCTCGGGCGCCGCCTAGGCTTCCTGTCCGCCCCCCTGGACCCCACCGTCGCCCACCTCGCGGCCGCCGTACGCCAGCAGTTCCTCGCCTCCAGGGACACGTTCTACGGGCTCCCGCTGTGGAAGCTGTTCCCCACCCCCGCGTACCGGCGCCTCATCCAGAGCGAGGACACGATCTACAGCATCATCTCCCGCTACGTGGACGAGGCGCAGGAGGACGCGTGCGAGGACGTGCAGACCGTGTTCCTGTCCATCCTGCGCGCGCCGCACGTGGACATGAGAGACAAGAAGGCGGCCATCATAGACTTCATCGCGGCCGGCATCAAAACCTTCGGCAACACACTCGTGTTCATCCTGTATCTGATCGCCAAGCATCCTGCCTGCCAGGAGAAGATCTACGAGGAGGTTGTGCGTCTGTGCGGGGCGGGGGGAGACTGGACGCCGCACATGGTGCAGAGCAGCAGGTACCTGAAGGCTTGCATCCAGGAGTCGTTCCGGCCTGCTACCCACCGCGCCGCTCATGGCACGCGTGTCGGAGGCGCCGCTGGTGCTGAGTGGACACCAGGTGCCGGCGGGGTCCGTGTTGCTGTGCCACACGTGGCAGGCGTGTCTGGACGAGGCCAACTTCGCGCAGGCGCGGACGTTCCTGCCGGAGCGCTGGCTGGCGGAGGCTCCCCCGGGGAACAGGTTCCTGGTGTGTCCCTTTGGTGTCGGGAGGCGCATGTGCCCGGGGAAGCGGTTCACGGAGCTGGAGCTCAAGGTGTGCCTGGCCAGCATTGTGAGGGAGTTCCGCGTCAGCTTTGACGGAACCCTGGGCCTGGAGTTTGAGTTCTTACTGGCGCCCGCCTCACCCACGCCGTTTCGGTTTGAGCCAAGATGATACTTGGATTTCCTAGGAGTGGGCGGGTGTTCATGTTTCATGATCAAATCAAAATGGTTGTTCTGCGGAAAATGCTGAAAAACAACTTTTCTAAAATAACCATTCTTTACATAATAGAACAACAAAAGTTGTTGATGTTTCTCGCCATTTTGATTTTTTCATAGAAAAAAATGTTTACTTGTAGTACCTACTAGTTGTTTAGTTCCTATATCTGTGAATTTTTATTTAATGTTACTCTAACGTTTCTTCTCAGTATTTATTTAAATTGTAATTTATACTAAGTATTCAAACTGTCACTTAATTTTTTTGTTGTATTTTTTAATTTTATGTTTTGCCATTTTATTTGTGTTCAATAATGGTAGGAAGTCAGAGGAAAGTGACCGAATTATAAAACAGTCGAACATTGGATGTAAAGAACTCAAGGGACCGCTTTCTCCTCTCCTTTCTATTTCTTTTCTTTTTCTTTCTCAGGTTCTTTCTCCTTCTGTTCTTATGACTAATCTTATAGAAAGGTTTTGTACTTATAAAGGTAATGACTTGATTGTTTCTACATGGAGGTTCGGAGGTTTTTTATCAGGTTTTCTTTCTCACTTTTCTGTTCATATTAGTGACTGACTCATAAAAGGTTTTGTACCCTATAGAGAGGTAAATTGGACCTGGAATTTGTTCTCTTATATCGAGGTTTCTCTTATAGCCAGGTATCAAGAGTACCAATAAACTTGTTATTTTAAACCTTGTAAAATAAATAAATAAAATAAAGATGAAATAAAGATGTTGTCAAACCTAATTCAGAGAAGTATATTTTTCCGACGAACTTGGCGAAAGATTCATGAACTCTACTCGATCGTTTAATTAAAATTAGTACACTGCCGTAGTACTCCGACATTGTTTTTTTTTTTATCTCAAGTCTTCGATTTCAAACAAGATTTCCATTCTCACGAGAAAATAAAGAAAATTATCCACTCGGTTTTGTGAGAAGCATGTGCATGATGTGTGTGTGTGGTGCCTTGGGGAATACTCTCAAGGCTGTACGATTAGCTTACATCTAGACGTCTATACGTCTACAGTATATACTTCTAGATGCGTTTCTTCTATCTAGTATCCACTTGCTTACAGCTTACAAATTAAAGGGTAGTCAAGTGGTTAACGCGCTAGACTGGTAATCCAGGTAGCGTAGGAATCCGTTGGTTCGAATACCACTCAGTGTATGATTTTTTTCTCATTAATCTGAGTTTATGACCACATAATAATAAGACTCCGAGGGTTAAGTTGTAGGAGAACAATTTCCAAGTCCAATCTACCTCTACATAAGGGAAAATAACCTTTTTAAAAGAGAAACCTGGATATAAGAGAAAATTATTCTAGTCCTTTGAGTTCTCTTATACTCTAGGACTCTAGGACCAGGCCGGTGCTAAGGAAATGCAGCACCCACAGAAAAAAAAGAAAAGAGAGGATTTTCTCAAGTTCTTGCTCGTACACAATGAAAACCATCACACATATAAAATTATGTAGAATTAATAATTCATAATTATTATGATATATTCATGGAAAACAAACTCAAACGTCTGTCCCGGTAGCTCAGTTGTAAAGGCGGCACTCTGTGAATCCAGAGGTCGTGGGTTCGAAACCCAGCCGGGACATGACATGTTATCCTTCCATTTGGGATTTTTACCATATAATAATATGTCTATATAATGGGGCTTTAATAGTCCTAATCGAGCAGTATAAATAAGGCGATATTATTATTTATATATGCTGTAAGAGCGACTCTTCAAATCCCTTTTTGTCCGATTTGGGGCAGCAACACATTTTCCGACCGGCCGCGTCTGTCCTGCTCTACGACTATCCAGGGAAATGTAATGTTTGCTCTGGGATGATAACGAGAAAATTTGATGAGGGTGTGTCCACAGTTGGGACGATGCAGTGACGTATGCACACGAACCCTCCCGCCACTTTTATCTTTCACAGACTGGAGTCAATAGAAGTCAATAATAAGGTTATTGTGAGGTATTAGGTACTGTTGTGCACTGGTAATTGTACAGAAAGAACTGCAAACAATTTCTGAAACAATTTTAAAAGATTCAATATATATTTTGAAACAACACGTTTACAAGTAAAAAAAGAAGAAGAAAAAATGTTTTTTTTTTTTTTTTTTTTTTTTTTTTTTAAACTGATTGTTATGCTGTGATTTTTAGCAACCCATCATATGGTGGGCAGCATGAATATTTGTATAAAAAAATAAATATTCTTCTTCTTCAAGTGGTCAACGCGCTAGTCTGGTAATCCAGGTAGCGTAGGGATCCGTTGGTTTGAATCCCACCCAGTGCACGAATTTTTCCTCATTAATCATTAATTTGAGTTTCTGACCACATAATAATAAGACTCTGAGTTTTAGGTGGTAGAAAATGCTTTGAGCATTAACCTCTCTAGTGGTTACCTTCCACTAGAGAGTGTTATTATTAGACTAGCGAGTGAGCACAATACAATATAACCATTTATAAAATTATGCTAAACGGAGAGCGAAAAAACTGACATAATATTATGGTATAAGTACATTACCTGGTTAATTACCTATACATTAATCGGATTCCTGAAGGACTTTCAAATGAAATACTGTTTTATGTAATTTATGTAATGTAAATACTTGGGCATTTAATAGTAATTATTGAACTAAGTATGAAAGTACATAACATCTATTCCATGTAAGTATTTATATAGTTTAATCAAAGACTGAAGGAAAATAAGGCAATAGTGATGTGGTTATTCATGTTATTTCTTAGGGATAAGAAAAAGTTGTCTTGATGTCCTATGTTCTCTTAATTTAATTGTTAATTAAATGTGTTTTTTAATTAATCTTATGTATGCATTAAAATTAAAATAATTAAATATCAATTCTGAATTTTATAGAAACACTAATAATGGTGCTAATTTATTTTTATTTTTTATTTTACATGATCGGCGAAGCTATCTTGATTATATAGGTATGGTATATATATTTTTAATGTTTATTATCTTAAAACTTAAATTACGTTTTTCTTCATTTGTGGACCTTGTGTGACATTTTTCATATGTACCTATATATTATGTATTTTAGATTTTTTAGTAGATAGTACACGTAAGTTTAGTCAACTGAATTTTCAATTAGTAAATAAATATCTTCCACTAAGTAATTTGCTCGTAAATATTTTCACTGAATGTATTGGTGAATATTTTCCTTTGGGAAACATTTTTCACTGAATGTTCAATTTAGTTGGTGAATTTTTTTCACTAAATATTTCGTTGATGAATATTGTTTTCCACTATGTTTGTATAAAGCATATTTGAAGACCCTAGTTCACAAAGGGTACAAGTGACAAATCTAATATTTGGAGAAAATCAATGTTTAAGTCCTCAGCTTGTAGCATTGTAGGTGATGCTTGTACCACATATGAGTGTGCTCCAGGTATCAAATATTCGAAAGATCGTTTGTGCTCTAAACAGAATGGATATTCATTAACCCATTGTAACCTCTAACTCATTTTCTCAAAAAATGTCACTTGTACCCTTTGTGAACTAGGGTCTTCATTTGAAGTTTGGGTTGTCTTTACAATTTCTTGTTGATTATTTTTTATAAAATGTCCATTTGTTTCTTTTTATATGTAATAAAATTTAGAATGCTTATATTTTTATTTTCAATCGTACCACCATCATCTTTCCAGTAAAAGACTATTCAATTTCCATAAAATTACACAATTACTAATAAATCGTCGGCTAGAAGGTAAAACTGACCAAGTGACAGTTGGTCATTTTTCCGATTTTTCGTTACTCTGGTCGGAAATTAACCTTACTATTGGCTAAAAATCAAAAGTTCGGTAGTATTCAAAAATAAAATTACTATTATTATTATTTTTATAATAATATGGGCCTCGAACCACCAAGCACGCGGTTATGAGTCCGCCGCCTTGTTGACCGAGCTACTATAACTTCTTATCAAGTACACAAAGCCCGGAGAATTATACAATTACTGAATCATTCACTGATAGAATGTATAGCACAGGATGGGATGCAAACCCCACGATTACAGCGCTGACTAGATTACCAGTCTACGCTCTGACCACTAGGCCAACAATGCATTTTTTTAAAAATGCCGACCTCCGTGGCTCAGTGGTTAAGAGAATTAGTTACTGACCCGAAGGTTGCGGGTTCAAATCCCGGCCGGAGCGGAAAATTCTAATCGAGTTTTTCCGTTTCTGGAATGGCATGAATGTAAAGGTTGAGTGCCCTGAAGTAATGCGAAAGCGATTCCGGGGCACAGTCACCTTAAAAACATCTTCAATGCAGGATGACTAATAAAACCAATATTAATAATACTACCAAGTGATTGGAACCCACGTCCTTGGATTATCGACCACCTAACACGTATTAACTATAATCCATGAGACATGTGGGTTGCTGAAATAGACACTGATCAGCCAATTATGTCTTAATAACCGATTTTAATATCCTACTAGAATACTATTCTAAGTGATATTACATAATATAGGTATCCACTTAGCGTAAATGTTAAGTATCATATTTTATGATAATCCTTTATTTTTTGTTAGTTTTTTTTTTTTCTAATTTCGAGCAAATCGAGTATAGATTCAGCTTTGATGTTTTCTTTTTTGGTCATCAATATTCAATTAATAGTCTATTAGAAAATTTCGAACGTTTTTTTTATTCATAAATTTGCATCGAAATTAGAATTTTGCATATTTCATGTCGAAGTTTACAATATTTGTTGTAGATTAAAAAGTTTTAAACAATTAACTTGTGGATTAAGAAGTTTACTTAATACATTTCCGGTAAACTATACCACGTTAATATTAAGTGCTGTACTCATCACCCATTACTACCATAAACAGACTTAAAAGAATTTGAAATTTTTTAAAAAGAAATTTGAAAATAAAACACACACAAAAGAAAAGGATTTTTTAAAGCGAAAAAAGTACATTATTGTTATTATTATGTGATCTGGTTGCAGGGTTTTCAGTGAAACCCTTAATACAATTAAAAGTGCTACCTTATTAGATCTATTGTGACCAGTTGATTCTATTTGGTTTTAACGTCCTGATTTGAGTTAATACCTAATTGAATTTTATTATTAAATTTTAACCGGAACAACACGAACATATTTACACGTTTGGGGCATTTGATTGGTTTAAGATAAAGAAAATTATATAACAAGGTCATTTCAGAGATCAACACATCTATAATCAGCTGTATTGTGTTGGTCTTCTCTGATTGGTTCTTCATCTCATTTCAAAAATAAATTTAAAATGCAGATTCAAAATTTGGCGCTCTCATTTAATATTCCATTTATCAAAAGACCGACCTCAGTAGCTTGATCGATAAGTCGTCGGACTTGAAACCTGGAGGTCGGTGGTTCAAGTCCCGGTTTCGGCGTGTATTTGGTAAAGCGATTTACAGTAGTTGTGATATCACAAAAGTGATTAACACAAATATGATAACCATTCATCAAAAGAATGCAGAATGAGATCCAATCAGAAGTCAGAATCATCCGTTTATTCAAAAATAACCGAGTCCACAATTCGGTTCTGATGTTTGTTTACGTTTTCAGAGTAACAGTCGATAAACAGTGCATTTTTTATGACTGTTTGTCTGTTCCGTTTAAAAATGTATAATAAAATTTGATTAATGTCAATGTTCTGGAGATATCAACAACAGTTCAATGTCAATGAGCTGTGCACATTCGTTCATTAATGGTTTACTTGTTGAATGTGTAATACACACCATTTGTTTTGTCTGAGTAATGGTCAACAATGGTGTCGGTCATTTTGGAAGTGTGAATCATTTGAACCTGAGTCGTCTTAATATTTTCAATGATCAGAGCTCTGCTAAGTTCATTCAGTACATATTTCATTGCTTTTACTTTTATTTACTGTACATATTATTCCATATGACATGTATACAGATTACTTACAACTAAGCTTTAAAATTAAAAAAAACTGCTGATTAAAAGCCAAAAGTACAGTTAAATCTTAAATGAGTGAAGACTCATAATTAGAAAATATATCATGAAAAATGTAGATATAAAATAATAAAAAAATCCGTTGTTGTCTTCATTAGCTTTGTCTTCATTTTAGTAGGTAGACCCTGGACCTAGACCCTATACCCGGACCCTAGACTAGATATAAACGATTTTCGGGACACCGTTCAGGCCGCTTACATTTAATAACATGGTTACAATTTTCTGAGTGTTACCGGGGTTACGTTGTATACATGCACTAAGTTGAGCGTCAAAACACTGCCTAGCAATCAGGTTAGTGTCGATTTTGTTGGTTTAAATCCCATGTGTTCCTCATCTATTCGACAAACATTTGTCCCCATCAAATTTCACTATCTATTGGTTTCTTTGGCATCTGAAAGTAAATTATCACGTACACCATGTAAATCCTTTTTTACTGATTTTATTATTATGATTTTACACGCTAGCACATAAATTTGATTATTTCATATCTAAGCTTTACTTTTTCACACGCGGTCATAATATAAAATGTGTGTTTTTGGCCTGTAGATATAACTGGTTCGAAGTTCAAGACCATTTCGAATGCCTGAATGTGGTTTCTAGGTCATTATAATGTAAAGGTACACAAATATACTATGTATATGTATGATTTTGTATCTATGATATGTTTATGTAAATATTTTCTATGTGCATAACTTGACTACTTTCGATTTACGATAGATTATAAACTACTCAGTATCTATTTGTAAATTAGAGACATAAGTAACAAAATCTTGTTGTTACACTAATAGCCAGATATAGTCAGTGCGGTCAAGACGTCGGTCTGGAAATCCAGAGGTCGCGGGTTCGAAACCTAGCCGCGGACATTTTAAATTATCCTCCAATTGCTGATGGAATAATGAGACTCTTCAGTTCTAATTCGGCAGTTTACTCGTAAATGAGACAAAATTATCTGTTTTAGTTGAAATCGAAATGCGCAATTTGTGCTAGTTCAAGGTAACCTTTTTCAACAAATCATAATTTTTTGTCTGTCCCGGTAGCTCAGTGGTAAAGCCGGCACTCCGTGAATTCAAAGATTCCAGAGGTCGTGGGTTCGAAACCCAGTCGGGACATGACAAGTTATCCTCCCATTTGGGATTTTTGCCACATCATAATACGTCTGGAGCTTACTGCTGGAATAATGGGACTTCAATAGTCTTAATCGGGGAGTCAAAATAAAGTGATATTATTATTATTTAGCTTGTAGAGGCATGTGATATACAGGGTAGAAAGTACTAGCCCACTCTGAGCTAGTATCTAGTACATAGTGAACCTACACCCGTCCATTAGAAGTTTATTTGCCATCAGTCTGTACAAACTAATAGATGGTTAATTTATGTATGACGTATATTAATGACATGTTAAAATTGGTCGCTTACATCTTGGAGCTATTAAAGTTTTAAGTGCATTAAAATAAGCTACACTTTCATTTTCTTCTTCGTTGGATGAGGAGAACTTTCGTTTTCTTGGGTTATATCATCATGAAATATAAAGTCAATGAATGAGAGGGTAGAAAGTAGTTCCAGTTCTCGTTCCGTCACTGAAGTTAAGCAACGTCCGGCCAAGTGACAGAACCAAAATTGGTGTAGTCAACGCGACGCTGCGCTGTGGCTAACAAAAGAATCTGGTTGGTGAATACGATCCACTAAAACATTTTACTTCCGAGAAATTTCTAATATTAGAAATCGGAAGTATTGTGTTCGTTTTTGTAAAAAAAAATATTTTTTTGCTCCGATTTCAATTTTTTTCAGATTTCTGGACGTTTCATAACCTCCTGAGCAAATTTGGTTTTGTGTCGGTCTGTCGTTCTGTCGGTCTGTTAAAACGATTCCTTGTAACGCGCAAATCTCGGAAACTACTAGACCGATTTTGATGAAATTTTGCACACATCTAGGAGACATTCTGTAGATGGTACCATTTTAAATTCATCGAATTCGTACTAGCAATTCTTGGTGAAAGAGCCCATGCGCCTGACCACTAACTTTTTACTTAAACGCTTATATCTCGTGAACGGTACACCCGATTTTAATGAAATTTTGTGTGTGTATGTATATAATTGTTTTACATAGGCTATTTATATATATTTTTTAATTAATTATAATTAGACTCTGATATTTAAGAAAATCCGAAATTTTGGACAAAAAAGTCAAAAAATAAGGACCACGACTTGCCGATACAGAATTTTTTGTGGAATCTAGAATGTAGAAAAAACGATTTTCTACCATATAAAACAAATTTGAAGAAAATCGGTGCAGTCGTTTTGGAGATACAAGTAATTTAGTATAAAATCTCAAAATTGGCACGTGTTAACAATGTGAAACAATCACGAGGAAGTATAGAGTCCATAATTGGCAGTGTTTTTTTTTTTTTTTTTTTTAATTTTTGAAAGCGGCATTAAGCTTTCAACTGCATGGTTATATCACGACGGGGGTGTTACCCTCTATTCGCAGGAAACTCACAAACCGGCTTGCTACCCGCAATAACCTCACCCAGCCTGGGTTGGGCCGGAATGCCAGCATCACAAAGTCTTTACCTTTACCTCGCTGGACGTTGCTTAACTTCGGTGATCCTAATACGAGAACCGGTGCATTCAACGAGCCATTGACGGTGCCGCTCTGGCCTCTGGCTGAGAAAAATATTTAAGAACTCAAAGGACCGGAAATTTTTCGTCAAAAATTTGACCTACCCAGTTTTCCACATTTTTGGACGAATCATAGCCTCAGAATACCAACAACAAAAAAATGTCTTCGGCCATTGGTCCGTGTATCCGTCAACACGGTATCTCGATAACAGTTATAGTTTCTTTTATATCCAGATTTCTCTTATAAAGAGGTTATTTTCCTTTGTTAATTTTACCTGGAAATTGTGTTCTTATATCCAGGTTTCTCTTAAATTCAGGTTTCTCTTATATCCAGGTTTCTCTTATATTCAGGTTTCTATTATATCCAGGTGTCTCTTATATTCAGGTTTCTCTTATATCCAGGTTTCTCTTATATCCAGGTTTCTCTTATATCCAGGTTTCTCTTGTATTCAGGTTTCTCTTATATTCAGGTTTCTCTTACATCAAGGTTTCTCTTATATCCAGATTTCTCTTAATATTCAGGTTTCTCTTATATTCAGGTTTCTCTTATATCCAGGTTTCTCTTATATTCAGTTTCGACCGTAGTAGAATAGCAATATGAAAATATTGAGATCCCATTCTTGGAATCGTCGGGATGTGTGGATCCATGTCTCGAAATGTGAGCGGAAACACGCCGGGGCATTCCACACTGCCTGCGTCAGTAAGGCATGTCCTCATTCATGATTCGCATGGCCTCTTGGTTTGGCCGCGCTGAAATGGCACGTCTCTGAAGTCAGAAGTGTGTGTCTGTGTGTGTGAAATGAGAAGTGTAAAGAGAGAGAGAGAGAGATCATTTTTAGCATGTATGTAAATGAGCTTGCTTTATTAGCTGAATTTCTGAGTAATTGGCTATTTTTATGACACAGGACTTTCAAAATTCTAAGAATGGTTTGAAAAAGTCATTCTAAATAATATAAATAAAAGAAGTTGTTTTATGTGTCTGTCACCTGTAGTCCGTTCCAGAAACACTCTCCAGATCTCCAAATCACCTTTCAACCGTCACATAACGCACTCTGATTGGTTATTGCGTTTAACCAAGCAGAGTGCGTTGTGTGGCAGTTGAAACGGATATTTGGAGATTATGCGAGTGGAGAGTGTTTCTGGAACGGAATAGTGGTGAACCATTTACAGTTAAGGAGATTCCACTGAAGCAACAGTGAAACCACACAAGCATACAATATCTGCTGTTGTGTGGAGCATACGGCAATGTACGGCAATAGTGTACAGTAGTATTAGGAAACATAAACATAGGGCCATGCCTCAAGCCGTAACTCGCTTACAGCCTTTTGAAGCATGCTACAATAATTCCTCCTGACAGTCGAAAACAGTTGACACAAATCACACCCCGTTTGTCTTTTGGTTGAAATGGTTTTAAGCTTCAGAGCAAACCGGACTTTAGTCTGAAACTCGATTGATCGTTGAAGCAGTGGACTCGTAACCTGGAGGTCGGTGGTTCGAGTCCCGAGCATGGTGAGTTCTAGTAATAATAATAATAATATCGCCTTATTTATACTGCCCGATTAAGACTACTAAAGTCCCATTATTCCAGTAGTAAGCCCAAGACATATTATTATGTGTGTAAAAATCCCAAATGGGAGGATAACTTGTCATGCTCCGGCTGGGTTTCGAACCCGCGACCTCTGGAATCTCTTGATTCACAGAGTGCCGCCTTTACCACTGAGCTACCGGGACAGACTAGTAAGGCTGGCGTGATTAGCTGTGACATTGCCTCATGTGATAAACATGTATTTTTTTAATGATGACCTCATTTGACTGTGTACTCTAATTTCATTTGGTTTCCCCCCCTCGGAAACTTAAAGTTCAATTACCTGGGTGTTGCTGGTTGACTCGTGAATATCTTATCTCATCTGTAAGGAATTTGAATCACACCCTTGTGACATATAGTTTGACCCGAGGTGTCCTTGAACCCTGCCCTACACTCGGTGGTGGTATACTGGTATTTCCTTTCTGAACAATGTTAATGCGTTAGTAGTGGTGTTTTTTGTGTTGAAAGTTCTGGTTTCTTCCAGGACAAAATTAAAATCTGAAACCACCTAAGGGTTGGGTGGAAGAGATTGCTACAGACAATTTCCCCGCATTTTTTGGACTTACCAAGTGTTGATATAATAGTCTTTATTTTTCCCTTTTTCTTATTTACAATGTATGTATTTATTTTTTGTAATCAAGTGTTTCTCAAGTTACGCTTATTGTATTAAAATAGGGAAATACTATTTTTTGTGACAGAGAAGTGGTTTTTTTTTTGTTACGTTGAATACACCAGTTCTCGTTCGGTCACTGAAGTTAAGCGTCCAATGCGAGGCTAGGACTTGGATCGGTGACCATTCAAGTTCGAACTCTCGTGATGCTGACTCACTCAGGCTGGGTGAGCTTAATTTGAGCATCTGCTTTGTGAGTTTCCATCTGCGAATGGAGGGTGATAACCCCGTCGTGATATGATCATGCAGTTTAGGGTTGCCAGACGTCCCGTATTTCCCGGGACGTCCCGTATTTTGGGCACTTTTCAAAATGTCCCGTACGGGACACGCGTGTCCCGTATTTTCCCCAGTTTCACCATCTCCTCTGGTAATTTAGGTGATAATAAACTGTTACGTAGAGAGAGTTTTCTCTCAAATGAACCTGAAATGGACAGACATCAGGAACAGTTGTTCGGCTGACATGATTTCAACTGAACTAAAAATAATGTTCAACTACAATATCACTTGTACCCAATTTTACCAATATCTCAATGGTAAAAAAGTTTTTGTCAAAAAAATACAGTCTAATCAAAAATATGAGAAGTAATAAATAAATCTGAATAGTAAAAAGTTGTTTTTAAAAATAAAGCTTTTTTCTTTCTTCCGAACATTGCAGGATGTGGGGGGGGGGGGGTTAAAAAGGGCTTGTCCCGTATTTTCATCCAAAATCCCGTTTTTTTGGACGTTTTAGGTCTCTTGTCCCGTTTTGGGCTGGAAATGATCTGGCAACCCTAATGCAGTTAAGAGCGACGGTATAAACCAAAAAAATGGTATTTGTTTTTATCTACATAACCATCCGACAATGTTAACTTATTATTTTTTTAATTATTCTAGTTTAACGTCGCTTTCAAGTGCATGGTCATATTACGACGGGGTTGTTACCCTCCATTCACAGGAAACTCACAAACCTGCTACTCACTTTAACCTCACACCTCATCCAGCCTGGGTTGGGCCGGAACGCCAGCATCACGAAGTCTTCACCTCGCTGAACGTTGCTTGACTTCGGTGATCCTACGGTGCATTCAACGCGCCATCGACGCTGGCTAATGTTAACTTAAACTGCTCAGCTCATAACCCCTCGTACCTATGTTGCAAAGCAACAACCAACTGATGTGTAGTTCCACATCTTTGTTTTTGTAACCAAAACGTTAAGCATCTCAGCGTTTCAACCAATAAAACACCGGAAACTCATGGCTAGGGCAATGCATAATGAGGTGAAGTCGGGCTAATGTGACTATAGACTTGGATTACAGGGTGGTATAGATCTCTCAGTATTTTTTTTATTTTTTATTTTATGTCCAAGTTTTTGATTATGCATAAAAAAGAGTGGCTACACCGAAACTAGCAAATCAAAAGAAAAAACCCAAGTGCTCACGATGGTTAGTTAGGTGGTAGAAAATGCTTTAAACATTAACCTCGCCTGGTGGTTATACCTTCCACTAAAGAGTGTTATTATTATGGTTGGCATGTGTGGTTCAGGACGAGCTAACTTCTCAACTGAAGTTGGCTGGACACCATCACTCCCCTCTAGCTACTAGCTGTATCCATGCTGGTTATCTACAAAAACAAAGCCGAGCCTTCAGACACTAAAGTCATTTATCTCGCAACATTGTGCAACTTCTCGCAAAGTTTCATACTCAACTCTTGCTTCTAGCCGAACATATTTGAGTCTAAATTGTCTTTAGACCACTCGACCGTCACCAATACTTTGTACACCTCTGAAGAAACACCCTGTACATTATATTATTGGGCAAACTAGGTATACACAGCTAATTCAGCTAAGCCGTGTTTATGTCATCTTAATACTCATATCTACACTCGTAATCTTGAATCAGCTGTAATTAGCTGCGTATGTGTATAACTTGTATCAATCGTAACTGCACTGACATATAATATTTATGTATCTTGATTAACGTAAACTGTTCAACCAAGTGAGCTGAGTATCTAAGCTGTTTATCTAAGTGTATATTTGTACGGTAATGAGGCCGGAACCACACGCGTCATGAAAGCTCTAGTGACCTCTCGCGTTGCTCAGATCTTATATAATCAGCAGAATTGTACAAGATTTGTGTTATAAGTTATCATATTTGTGTTAATCACTTTCGTGATATTACAATTACTCAAACTCGCTTTACTAAATCTACGCTGAAACCGGGACCTGAACCACCGACCTCCAGGTTACAAGTCCGCCGCCTTATCGATCAAGCTACTGAGGTCGGTTAATCAGCAGAATTATACAATACTAGCTGAAGCCCGGCACTTTGTCGCCGTTGAAGTTTTATAATAACACTCTGTAGTGGAAGGTAACCACCAGGCGACGTTAGTGTTCTGAGCATTTTCTACCACCTACATGTCACAAAAGATCTATTTAAGGTCGCACTGACAAAGAGCTGTCGTTGAGAGCCCTAAATTATACCAATACCACCTAACCGTCAGATTCTTATTAGTATGTGGTCACAAACTCACAAACCTGCTATACCCACATAAACCTCACCCAGCCTGAGTTGGACCGGAACGCTAGCATCACGAAGTCTTCACCTCGCTGGACGTTGCTTAACTTTGGTTATCCTTTAGTGGTCACAAAGTCTTATTTTCATGTGGTGACAAACTCAAATTAATGAGGAAAAATGCATGCACTGGGTGAGATTTGAACCAACGGATCCCTACGCTACCTGAATTACCAGACTAGCGCGTTAACCACTTGACTTCCAAGTTTTGCCTCTGGTCTTATTTGATTTTTTTTTTAAATCTTGTCTCAGTGAGCACCCACAAACCAAAGGAGCGAACTTTTATCCTGGAGGTTGGAGGTTTGAATCCCAACGAAGTCTCATACATTTGACAACAAATGGGTTTTACTATTATGATAACCAAATTTCTTAAAGGAGGAGGGACTGTTGTAACATGACCAATGACCATGTTGAAAGCGACGTAAAACCCAAATTAAAAAAGTATAAAAAAAATGAACTGACGTGAGAACTGACGATAATAATAAACAGTCTGGATGCAGATACATCAAGATCTTGCCTGACTTCACTGTCATGTCAGGCCAAGTCTCAATTAAATTTATGCACTTAGAAGAAAAAGCACCGTGAGAATTTACGAGTAGTATTCCAGAAAGAACCAAAATTTATACACACAAGAGTGCTATATCCTGAGTTAGGAAGGTCCATGATTTGCATCTCATACTGAGAACTTCATAATGCGGATTACCACTCGAGTTCTGAAGAGATAATGCTATGAATATTTAAACAGAATCTTCTTGTCTACATAATCCTAGGAAATACCTGATTTACATTTTGTGACTTCCTGGAAGTGTGAAAATGTTTCCATTTTGCTAAGATTGAAGTTTTTTTGGCACTGTTGAAGTTGGCTCCCGGTACTTTTGTTGGAAAATTTTGATCAAAGACAACTGGACAGTACCAAAGTTTCAGAAAGTTCCGGTTTATTGCAAAGCTTCAAATGCTGATTTGATTGGAGTACCGACCTCAGTAGCTTGATCGATAAGGCGGCGGACTCGTAACCTGGAGGTCGGTGGTTCAGGCCCCAGCAAGCATTTGAAATAGTTTTAGTCTATCTCAGTAGTTCTATCGTCAAAACAGAGTACTTATATAACCTAGAGGTCAATGGTTTGAGTCCCTAGCATTTTGAGATTTAGTTAGTAAAGCGAGTTTGAGTAGTTGTGATATCACGAAAGTGATGAACACTTATATGATAACTAATTAATTTGACTGCAGTATGAGTTGAGAAAAGAACAAGTAAAACCTGTCACCGACCTCAGTAGCTTGATCAACAAGGCAGAGGACTTGTAACCTGGATTTCGGTGGTTCAAGTTCCAAGGATAGGAATGGTTTTTTTTTTTTTTTTAACAACATTTCCATTTATTTGACAAATATAAATTATAACAATATAAAAATAATAGAAAGGTATACCCGTCTTCAAAGTAAAAAACTGTGAAGAAGACGGGGAGTTTGTTTTTTTTTTTTTTTTTAGTAGTTTATTAAGTAATGAAGTAATACGAGTATGTGATATCACGATTGTGAATATATTGATGAACACAGAGATTGATATTTGACCATGCATTTGAAAGCGACGTTAAACCCAAATTGAAAAAAATAGATTGATAATTATAATGGCCATCAAGAAAACCAGGTCCAAGTCATCTCGTCTGTTCATAATGTTGGTGGAATGAGCTAAATAACTTGGAACTACCTTTTTTATTTTAAGAGATGAGTGTTTCACAGCCTTTTTTATTTCGTAGCCCTGAAACAGGAGCTACTGTATGGTCCATTTCGCCAGCACCACCAACTTTAAATGTAGACGCTTGTGGTCTGTGTTGTAGCCTGCTCATCCCGTAGTATGCCTCCTTGCCTCCCCTCTGATGGGCGAGAAGTGACACAGCACTAAATTCAATATTAATATAATATATTTTTACGATTAAAATGAACACAATTGATATTGTGATTATGCACATTGGTGACCTCAACCTTAAAAATTAAGTATCCCAAAAACTTCATCATTTTTTGATGATTGGTGATAAAAATGATTTGGAACATTTTTATTTTTTGTTTAATTTTTTATTTCGTACCCTGAAAACTTTTGTTTGTTTGTGTTGTAAACTGTTCGTAATACTCCGATGGGGAGAAAAAATACTTCCCATTCACAATACTCTTAGAAATTACTCATCAAAACTCCATACATAACAAGTCTATATTAAAAAGTTTTTTCCTCTTTCTTTCATATATGTTCCCTAGACGGAAAACTTTTAATAAAACTCCTGAAGTGCAAATCCTTCGGAGAGAAGCTCAATGAAAAGGAATGAAGTATCCTGAGTCCCGACGGACTCATGCTTGATATGTCTCGTGGCAATATTGAAGTCTTGTAAAGTACACTTGTTACAGTTCAAGTTTAGATGTTTTGTGAAGAAAAAATATCTATACACATCAATATCAAATAGCAATGACTCATATACGGGGTGATATACATTGAGTCTCATCCCACCTCCAGTATACAGGGTGTCCCATCATAAACGAGACATTCAAATATCTCGAGAACTACTCACGATAGGAAAAATTTGTTCAAGATTAGTTTCATAGCTTTAAAGGGGACATTTGAACCTCTAAAAGTTTCTCGGATGACCCCTTCAAGGTCATTTCAAGGTCACCTTTAAATTTCAAATGGCACACCCCTTTTTGTACCATTTTTGAGATAGTTCTCGAGATATTTGAATGTCTCGTTTATAATTGGGAATTTTTGTTTTCCATCCTGTATAAGTTTTTATCAAGTTCTAATATCACAGGACGATATGGATTAGCATAATTTTATTCATATCAACTTTGCTCATGCGGATTTTCAATGCCAATATATTAGCAAAAATGTTATTTTGTGCTGAAATACAGAGATATAAGACATCATTATTTGAAGATTCCTGGCATGCTGGATGAGGTGTAGAAAAAAATAAAAAAAAGAGATATTTGATTTCAGCTAGCATTCGTCATATCGGTCATATATTATTTTACATAAGTTAAGGTATGCTTTCTTTGTGGTGAAGTTCCATATCTTCACAATATTTTTGGGTAGGGCAGCATTACGAAGAGTCTCTATCACATTTTTAATCCAACTCATATGTACATTGTTTTCTTTATTACTTGAAATAAAACGGGAGTAGAGGATAAATAAATGTGCACAATAAAATTGAACAAAAAGAATTTCATAGTGCACCTATATATTGAGATATTAAATGTGTGTTCTATCTTCGGAGTCGTATCAAGAAAACTTTGAAATGGGTGCTAGTTCTTACTGTGTGGTCTTAACACGTTAAACGCCATGAAACTCATATCTGAGTGTCACCATGCTGCTCACCAGTACATGAAACTCATATATGAGTGTCGCCATGGTGATAATCTGGTACATGAAACTCATATATGAGTGTCACCATGGTGATAATCTGGTAATGAAACTCATATATGGGTGTCACTATGGTGATAATCTGGTACATGAAACTCATATATGAGTGTCACCATGGTGATAATCTGGTACATGAAACTCATATATGAGTGTCGCCATGGTGATAATCTGGTACATGAAAACTCATTTATGAGTGTCACCATGGTGATATCTGGTACATGAAACTCATATATGGATGTCACTATGGTGATAATCTGGTACATGAAACTCAAAATATGAGTGTCACCATGGTGATAATCTGGTACATGAAACTCATATATGGGTGTCACTATGGTGATAATCTGGTACACCTCGAAAATATAAAAAACTGTTTTCATTTAATTAATCACGGAAGTTTACAGATAAATAACGCATCACTTCGGGGTGTATCAAGACTTTAAATGGTGCTAGTTTACGTGGGCTTAACACGTTAAACGCAGAACTCATATCTGAGTGTCACCATGCTGCTCACGGTACATGAAACTCATATATGGGTGTCACCATGGTGATAATCTGGTACATGAAACTCATATATGGGTGTCACCATGGTGATAATCTGGTACATGAAACTCATATATGGGTGTCACCATGGTGATAATCTGGTACATGAAACTCATATATGGGTGTCACATGGTGATAATCTGGTACATGAAACTCATACATATATGGGTGTCACTATGGTGATAACTGGTACATGAAACTCATATCTGAGTGTCACCATGGTGTTAATCTGGTACATGAAACTCATATGTGGTGACAAGACCTCTTTGCATTTCTATGGTGAAACTCAAATGTGAGGGTCATTTCTTGCATTTCTTATGCCAACTTGAGTTCCGTGGAACGTCGAGTAATTTGGTGTGCTGGGTTTCCTTATTATTTTTTTTTTTAGTAGTTTATGTTACTTACTTCTCCTAAATATTGCTTGGTACGCTGGTAAAAACCTGAAAATATAACTTGGGTTGAACGTGTTAAGAAGTTATACTCCTTCTCAGTGTTCTTAATTGCTCGTTAACACGGGAGGTATTCACTGCTGATTAGAGCGTTAGATTAGTGATATGAAGTTTTCAATTAACGGCTCTACATCTTGGCTAGTGAAACCTGGAGCCCCAGCGTCGATGGCGCGTTGAATGCACCGGTTCACGTAGGATCACTGAAGTTAAGCAACCGTCCAGCGAGGTGAAGACTTCGTGATGCTGGCTTTCAGGCACAACCCAGGCTAGGTGAGGTTAATGTGGATAGCAGGTTTGTGAGTTTCCTGCGAATAGAGGTTAACACCCCGCGGCGTGATATGACCATGTAGTTGAAAACAACTTAAAACCCATTTTTTTAAAAGCTGGAAATAGAACGCAGTTAAAAAGTGGTTGGTCGGCGAAATATGATTTGTTTATGTCGAGCAGGCCAAAGCGCTGGACTTGTATTGTTACGCATGTTACGTTTTGGGATGCAACGCCTCGCCCATTTCAATTGCATAGGTCATATCGAGACAGACGGGGTTTCACCCTTCAGAACCAGTAGTTGTCCCGTGCTTCGCAACCAGGAGTTTGATTTCAACCCTTTCAACGTATAGTTGACCACATTCTGTCCGTTTAACAGAGATGTCTCAGGCGAGTTTCTCTAGTCATAAAATTTCAAGCTAAGTTATTATATTTGTGGTTATCACTTTCGTGATATCACAACTAGTCCTTGTATCACCAAACCGACGCTGAATCCGGGACTTGAACCACCGACCTCCACCGGGTTACAAGTCCGCCGACTTATCGATCAAGCTACTGAGGTCGGCGTTGCTCGTCATAATATTGTGTAAGTAAACGAATTAAAAAAAAAGTGTATACAGCTTGTGTTGTCTTTGGCACATTCATGAATGGTGCAACTGGCGCAATATGTGAGCGCTTGGTTGTATAGAAATAGTGTGAATTTACGAGTTTGAAAATTGGCTTCAAACTCGTTTTTTGTTTTTTGCAGCAGGATGAGAATTTGAGAAACTATGCTAGCGGAAACGGAACTATTCAATTTCGCATGTTGAAAGATTCCATCTGAGAATGGACCTCCTGGATGGAATATTAAATGCAAAAACTACAAACAGACGGTTGAAACGAGAAAGAGAGAAAAAAATGGAAATAATATTCTCGTAGGATATGTAAAGAAACTACACTGAAGATACATTGAGTCTTTTTTGTGTCGGTGCCAAATTTCAGAGTAATTTTCATAAGAAACAAATTCTGTGTGTTTTCGCAGCGGGAAGCCGAAATATGTTGGACAATCTAAGCCAAGGTTGAGGCCTGGGTCACTGTCAAAATCTCGCTTGGAATTCGAGGCTTACGCGCGGATCTCACGTGAAATTGAGGTTTATGATGAGTATGGGTCGAATTTTAGTGGGCTGTGATTTGTTGAATCCCATGTGATAGACGGTCTTATCGTTGTTATTATTATTAAACACTTTATTAGATATAAACAGCCATATGTACAGTACAAATAATTATTATAACAATTAAAAAATGGAAACAATATAAACAATAAAAAAAGAGAAAGAATAGAAAATATATATATAAACATATGTCCCAACTAAAGGGTGGGGTTATTGCCTATGGCAATCTCTTCTACCCAACCCTTTTAAAATCCCATTTTTAATTTGGGTTGAACGTCCCTTTCAACTGAGATATGGTTTCACCTCCCATTCGTTGGAGCTTACCAACAAGCCACGAGGGTTCGGATTTGAGTGGTCACCCTCTATGTTCTGATCTGGCTGGACGTTGCTTAACTTCAGTAGTCTGATGAGAAATGGTGTACGCATTCAATGTGCCATCCACCGTCGCGTCGCTGGGCAACTTGCAAGTCCCTCTCGGGTTATGAAAAAGTTTCCCCGATTTTCTTGGAAAGTTTGTTTGCCGTCCGCTGCCTTCCATTCAGAGGACAAACTTTGACTGCATATCCTCCATTCAGAGGACAAACTTTGACTACATATCTTCCATTTAGAGGACAAACTTTGACTACATATCTTCCATTCAGAGGACAAACTTTGACTGCATATCCTCCATTCAGAGGACAAACTTTGACTACATATCTTCCATTTAGAGGACAAACTTTGACTACATATCTTCCATTCAGAGGACAAACTTTGACTGCATATCCTCCATTCAGAGGACAAACTTTGACTGCATATCCTCCATTCAGAGGACAAACTTTGACTGCGTATATCTTCCATTCAGAGGACAAACTTTGACTGCATATCCTCCATTCAGAGGACAAACTTTGACTGCATATCCTCCATTCAGAGGACAAACTTTGACTGCATATCCTCCATCCAGAGGACAAACTTTGACTGCATATCCGTTGGCTCCATGACCACCCACTCGTGCCGTCTATGCAGTTTTATTTGCAAACTTTCTGCATTCTTAATGATAACTTATAAGAACGTTGAGACTCTTGTTGTTGAATAGAGTTGCTTTTTATTTGACCTTGTTATTTTGCTTGCAAATTGCAGAGTCGACTTTGAGAGAGCAAATTGAACATGAAAGTTTATCTTGTTCTTGACTATCATGTATGTACGAGGTATTTTTATGATTTTTTTTATCGCAAAGTATTGAAGTATATTTTCTCTGGAATCTCTGCTATGAAAAATTCATTGCTTAAGTAAATGCAGTGTTTGTGTGAATATGCATGCAGTATGTAGTTTTCTGCATTTGAATTCTCTTTACTATTCTGCGTCTAATCAATACTTCTTTTTTATCGCTTTAAAATGCTAGATATAAATATCTAGGAAAAAATAATTATGGGTTTTGCTTATCATTGAAAGAATAATCCCCAAGGTAGAAGTAAACTTTTTGAAATGCACAAACAGTATTGCACAAAATTGTCAGCCATGAAATAATAATATTTATAAAAAACACTCTTCAGTGGAAGGTAACCAGCTGGCGAGGTTAATGCTCAAAGCATTTTCTACCTCCTAACCTTCAGAACCTTATTATTATGTTGTCACAAACTCAAAAATAAATGAGGAAAAATTCATGCACTGGGTGGGGTTCGAACCAACCGATCCCTACTCTATTTCGATTTTCAGACTAGCGTGTTAACCGCTTGTGAGTAACAATGAAATATTCTAATAGAACAACTGTCTCAGGCGGATTTAAACCCTCGATCTTTTTGATTGATACGTAGGAGCACTAAATCTCTCTTTTTAAATGAGTCTATATTTATTATTATTAAACACTTTATTCGATAAGAAGACATATGTACAATACAAATAATTATTATAACAATGAAAAACAAATGGAAACGATATTATATATACAATAAAAAGGAAAAAGAAAAGAAAAAATTATAGAAAGTCCTTACTAAAGGGCGGGGTTATTGCCTATGACAATCTCTTCCACCCAACCCTTTAGATGTAAAACATCAGTTCAATTTATGATTTAAAGAATTTCAAAGTTGATCTGGTAGAATGCGCCAAGTGCCATAGTCATTGAAACGTGGACTATTGAGTAAACACGGACCGGAATTGCAGAACTGGTAATGTTTTATTTATTTGTTTGTAAATGTTATCGAGATATCTCTTGGAGAATGTTATGGAGATATATCTCAGATAGTGGTTAGTTAGATCCTTAAAATAGTGGTAACTTAGATCCATAAATGGAAATAATTGCTCCGATTCTGTCTTGTTGTGTAAACGGATATAGTTGTCTTGTATATACTATTACCTGTAGATCATAACATATTCCTGCTTAAGTAACCTCTGTGACTTAACGGGTAACTGAGTACCGGACTAGGTTAGTAATGTTACTCGCTTGCCATGCGGAAGGTCCCGGGTTCGATCCTCCGTGTCGACAAAAAATTGTATTCTTAATTTGGTTACAATTGTTTGTAAGGGATACCTTCCGGTGCGCTCGTGTTGACCAAGCACCTAATTGGGAAGTATTGTGTCACTTCTCGCCCATCAGAGGGGAGGCATACTTCGGGATGGGTAGGCTACAACACAGACCACAAGCGTCTACAGTAGCTCCTGTTTCATCTACGAAATAAAAAAAGACGTGAAACACTCTTTTTTTTTAATATTTTAATCTTTATTAGAATACAATATTTACAGTATAAAATTAAGAAAAAATAAACAAATGATGAAATAGTATGAATAATAAATAAATAAAGAAGAAAATAAAGCGAGTGTCCTAACTAGAGGGCGGAGTTATTCCCTGTGGCAATCTTTTCCACCCAACCCTTCTATACTATGCAGGAGGTCTGGGTTCAAATCCAGGATGGGTACAAAATTTTCTTCATTTTGAATGACTGAGATTCCCCGGTCCTCTCATGTTGGACCTACCAAGTTGATTCTAATATTGTATTAGAAATTCCAATATGGAAGCCTACCTATTGTACAAATCTCTAAGAATATACACACCTTGCAACACCCATCATACCACTTGAAAATTGTTTCTCTTTAGGCCATATCAGGACAATGAGGTCTTCTCAATTTCAACTATGTCCTTAGGCCATACTAATAATAATAAGGTCTTCTGTCCCTCTTCTTGAAATTTGTCAACGAAACCTCTAAGGCCATACTAATAATTAGGCCCTTAGGCTATACTAATAGTTAGGTCCTTCATTGCGAATTTATCAACTAATTCTCTCAATGAAGTTCTTTTCTTAAAATCACCCATTACGTTTTAGTTCAATTAAAAAAAAAGATAAAGAGCTAGTTACAAATAGATTGGTACAGGTAATGAGATGTAAAATGTCATATGAACCTCCTCTTTGGCGCCGAGTAAGGATACCAAATAGGGGGAAATGTGACGTGGCTCTCGGTTTTTTTTTAAAAAAAACCGCAATTTTCCCCTCTTTGATATCCTTACTTGGGAGGTTCATATGACATCTTACATCTCGTTACCTACTAATAATATTTTACGTATAGATATCCTATCTGTTAAATTTAGCAATTAGTTCTCAGGCCATACTCTAAGAAGTAGGTCTCCTATCCGTTAATTTCGTCAACCAGTGTTAGTCTGGGCCCATCTATGCACGTCTGGTGTAGTGTGTACGCATAACTATTGATCCTACAGGCCATCTTTGGGCATCTAATGGTATTTAGGCTATTTGAGGACACCTTGTGATCCCATTGTTCTAACAGTTTTATTGCTACGTGCCGTCAAAGAAGTGTATCAACGTTGCGGAAATCTCGATAACCTACTGTGTGAATCAGAAATAGTCCAGTTATTGATACGTGCCGTCAAAGAGGTGTATCAATGTTGCTGAAATCTAAATAACCTACTGGGTGGATCAAGAACAATTCTGAGGTCATTGAAAGTCTAGTATTAAAGCAATTTGTGAGGTAACCTCTTCATTACATCTTTAGCATTCTTTAGAATTTTTGATCCAGGCAACATTTGTTGTATCTCGCATGCTTCAATGTTGCCTTGATAGAGTTGCATCTTACTGGTGCCACCCTGTATATTTTAACAATGTGACATCTAAAACGACTACCGTTTCATAATTTCTGAATGGTATACCTCCTAGAATAATGAATAGCTGAAATCTGCGTCGGTCCGTGTTTAGCTCTAGAGTCCGCTGATTCAATTGATGGGCGACACAGAATTTTAATTCAATTCCATGAGCTCATTACTTCTCATCGATGTGCTGGTTTCTAGTTTCTACTGTTTAGTAATCCTAGTTTTTGCCAGCGTCGCGTCGATGTCGCGTTGAATCTACCGGTAGGATCATCGAAGTTAAGCAACGTCCAGCGACATTCCGGCCCAAACCAGGCTGTGTGAGGTCAATGTGGGTAGCAGGTTTGTGAGTTTCCTGCGAATGGAGGGTAACACCCCCGTTGTGATATGATCATGCAGTTAAAAGCGAGCAGCTACTTTCGACGCTTGTGGTCTATGTTATTGCATCTTGCCCATCCCGTAGTATGCCTCTCCCCTGTAATGGGCCAGAAGTGACATACATAATACTTCCTATTTATAGGTGCTAGGTCCCCATGAGAGCACCGGAAGGTATCCCTTACAAAACACCTGTAACCATTATTATTATTACTTTCCTTATTCTATAGAAAGGAAAGTAATGGAATCAACCCAAAATATTTCTAATATTAGAAATTTCTGGGAAGTAATATAATGATGTTATTAAAACCTTACGATTAATAATAACTGTAACCAAATTTGGATACATTTTTTTGTCGGTTCTGGGATACGACTTTCCGCATGGCAAGCGAGTGCCTTACCACTGAGCTAATCGTGCGCTCATATTCACTTCCTATCTCTGAGAGATCACTTTCTAATCTCGGGCAAGGAATGTCGGAACTGAATGAAGGGGTCAGAACCCACAACCTGTTGACCCGCAGGCGATGAAGATACATTAACAACCGTGTAAGCTGACGGTAAGCTGTGCAAGACTTACCTGAAGCTTTAAACTTGCACTCGGGTTGCTGAACCAGTTATTGGTTGTGTTTATTATTTCTTTAATCATCACTTTATTTCAAAGGTTCAGTATATCATAAACATGATTATAGGGAAAAAAAATTCAACATTATATGCATAAATATAAAAATATTATTATTATTATGAAATTATTTTATTAGAAGAACATATATATTCAAACAAATAATGGTGAAAATTAAAATACAAAATTAATGTAAAACAGAAAAAAATAACAAAATATATACATATGTCCCAACTAAAGAGCGGGGTTATCGCCTATGGCAATCTCTTCCTCCCAACCCTTTTTTATTGTGACACAATAAACACGAGTTTATTGTGACTCGTGCACTGGTAGTCAAGTGGTTAACGCGCTAGTCTGGTAATCCATCAGGTAGCGTAGGTATCCGTTGGTTCGAATCGCACCCAGTGCATGCATTTTTCATCATTCTTATTGAGTTTGTGACCACATAATAATAAGTTAGGTGGTAGAAATGCTTTAAGCATTAACCTGGTGGTTTCCTTCCACTAAACAGTGTTGTTGTTATTATTATTATTCGTTTGTTGTTATGTTGGGAATGCACCTTGCAAGAAATCGAGAAAAAAAAAAACGAGAAAACCGAAACAAATATGCAAACAACCAAACGATTCGTAGTGGTATGTCCACTAAACAACTCAGCTTGTCAAGTCTTACAAATCTCGTCAAGTCTTACAAATTCTAATATTTAAACAGCTAATAATATTTAAAACAAGATTCAAACAGCAATTATTACTCTCTCAATCTTGAACTACATAGTATATAAACAGTAGGAATAGTAACCTGTTATTCATACAAGCTGGTTCTGGTTGCAAGATTGACAAGTCCGGCTCTTTCAATAATAATTATACTGCAGCCTTACATCCGCAATCCACAATCCACATGCACTCACAATTAAAAACTTTATTACTTATCATAGGTGGTAGGTACAACATGAATCTCCACACTTGAACCTTTCATAATAATATGTAATAGTAATAACATAACAGTCTTTATTTAATACAAATTATACGAGTACTAAGAGAAAACAATTAAATAAAATAAAATCTCGTAAATTATATGTTCAAACCACGATTTCTGTCAATTAGATTTAGACGAATTTAAACAGGGTTTGCGAGTCATAATACCTATTCAATATTTAAGTATGTGAAATATTTATAAGGTATAACTGGGTCAATCTCAAAAAAAAAAAAATATATATCATTTTTTTTACCATTGATTTCAAAAAACCTCTCTTTAAACATAATACTGGTTAAGCACTATGTCATTGCTCTGGGGCCCGTGTTTTCGGCATACTTATGGGGTTGAATTTAATTTTATTTTTTATATTACAAAAACGCGGGGTTAACGTAAGTTTGTGTAAAAAAAAATATTGAAACACCAAGAGCTTTGTGAAAAATGTCCTTGCCAGTTTGAAGAAAGTGAGTTATTTTTTTTTTTATTATTTTTTTTTTTTTTTCCTTTTGACATAATATAAAATTATTATTTTTTTGCGAGGAATGATACAGATATATGCTCCGGGGCTACTCGTTACTTGTCCGCAAGCTTTATTGTAGAAAGCGAAATATTTTTGTCAGGCACCTGAAAAAGTTGTCCTTCGATCTGCCACACTTCCGCTTGGCTAATTTGTGAAACTTGTTTAGCTCGCAATAATAGACATAATTTGAGAACGAATCCCCGTTTGCATGTGTAAGGTGTAGAGCAAATATTGTCAAAAAAAACACTTAATTTACCTAATTGAACAGGTATTACTTCCGAGAAATTTCTAATATTAGAAATCGGAAGTATTGTATTCGTTTTTGTAGAGAAAAAAAAATATTTTTTGACCGATTTCAATTTTTTTATTTCTGGACGTTTCATAAACTCCTGAGTAACTTTGGTTTTGTGTCTGTCCGTCGGTATGTCTGTTAAAAATATTCCTTGTATTTGTTTAATAATTTAAAAAAAAAACAATTTTTTAAGTGCTTTACGAAGGATATAAATTAATAAATTATTCAAGCAGTAGGCCTAACACATACTTCCTGTTATCAAAATCCCAAATGACAGGATAACTGTCATGCCCCGGCTAGGTATCGAACCCGTGACCACTGGATTAGGAGACCAATGCTACGACCTTTACCCCTGAGTTACTTGAAGAAGAATTTTTGACACCAACCGGGAATAGAACTCGTGTCCTCCGCGTAGGAATCTACGGTGTTGTGGAGAATTTGATTGCATCCTGTGGATGTAAGAAAACAAGCCAAATATTTATAATGTGATTGTTTTTTTTCTAACCCGCCATACTAAAATTTGACTCTCCAACTAGCCGAGACGACACGTCACTGAAGTTAAGCAACGTTCAGCAAGGTGAAGTCTTCATTGAATCCGCCTGAGGCGGGCTATTCCAGGCCGAACCCAGGGCTGGTTTAGTTTGGTTTGTGGGTAGCAGATTTGTAAGTTTGCTGCGAATGGAGAGTAAAACCACCGGCACGAGTGAAGTAGATGCACAGACAAGACGTTCAAAAAGAAGAAATAGAGACCCAATATTTTTATTATAATTATCTTCATCATCATCATCATCACAAATGGTTAAGATTTCAGATATTTTTTTTTTTCTTTCAACAAGATGAGTGTTTCACAGCCGTTTTTATTTCGTAGCCATGAAACAGGAGCTACTGTAGACGCTTGTGGTCTGTGTTGTAGCCTGCCCATCCCGTAGTATGCCTCCCCTCTGATGGGCGAGAAGTGACACAATACTTCCCAATTAGGTGCTGGGTCAACACGAGCGCACCGTAAGGCATCCCTTACAAACAATTGTAACCAAAATAAGATTTGATGTGTTATCTGACTAATAAGATGTGAGTATTCTTATCTGATCTGGCTTTAGGATTTCAGTGGAAAGTCCGACTGAATTTTTTGTTCGGAAATTCCGCCCAACCTGGGGTCGACACCATTACACCACAGAGGCTGGCTTACTTACTTTCCGTGTTCATGAGTGTGTCATGGTTTTGAATGGATTGATGGGCGTTTCAACCCCCCTGGACGCCCAGAAGCAATGTTCTGGGCTACCTGTGTGTGTTGTGTGTTCAAAATACTATGAATTTCGCGGTCCACTCATACCTCGTGAGGAAAATGAGTAGTTACTTGTATGAGTAACGACCAGTGGCGGCATTACCAGAGAAAAAAGAAATTAATGTAATTGTATTCGAAAAGTGAAGGAGACTCCTAGTAATCCTGCGCTACCCACAAATATTGTGAAGAGGCCTTGTGCTTCACCACAAATAAAATCATACATACATACATATAATTTTGTTTGATTTGGATATATAAATGAATGTGTGTACAAATTATTTCACTGACCCTGTAGAAAAACGAAGTCGATTGTTCGAGGCCAATTACTGGATTAAGCTCACGATCTAACTTCTCCAGTCTTCCAGACAGAACTGAGAGCTCACAAGGGCTATTATTTAGTCTGCATTCTGGGCGTGTAGCCCAGAATCTTCGCCATTGTTTTTCAAGCCAATTTCAAATTCACCCGCTCTCGCTCGCCAATCCTTGGCCATTTTTTCGAGCCCATTTCAAATTTACCCGCCTTTTTGAACCGAATGAACGAAACAGGTTGCCCAACCTGATTGAAAATTCATGATGTGAATTTAGGCGTTGTTCTTTTTATTGATTTCAAGTTCGGAGGAATCGACAGTTGTGGAGGCTCGGGTGTGTGTTTTGTGAAAATTTTGTTGATCATGTTTATTCTAAGTGCAATTTATATTATAAAATGTTTCGTTTGTACGTGTGTGAATGTTTAAAACGTTATAACTCGAGAACCGCAAGTCGGATTGGACTGAAATTTTGCATGGTTACCAATGACTAGCTTAGAACCGTCATGCGCTATAGCAATTTCCCATTTCCCAAAAGTTAAGCTCTTAAATGAGCTTTTCAAATACTAGTAGTTTTATAATATTTCATTCTTCTAAGAAATTAATTAATAAAATTAATTTTATAAAAGACTAGGTATTTAATTTTTTTTTTTTAAAGCAATTATTAGTCCCTTCATCGAATCCATCAGTAAGTGATATTTTTAGAGGTTTTTCTAACCTTCGCTCTTGTGTGGGTGATGCTGATGCTTTATAATACTTATATCATACAATGGACTCTGCACAACTCTATGGGTGTAGATAGCGACGCATGAATTTTTTCTCATTTTTTGAGGATATGACCACATAGTATTAAGACTCTTGAGGGTGAGGTGGTAGAAAATGCTTTGATCATTAACCTCGCCTGGTGATTACCTACCACTAAAGAGTATTATTATTATTTTTACTGAACATTTACTTTGTTAAGAGATCTAAGTTATCGATCAAGACGAGAGGTAAACTTTTCAAATTTTGTCGATCGTCTTAAGTAAGCGGACTTGTAACCTGAAAGTCCGAGGTTCGAGTCCCGAAAATCGCAAATTTTAGTTACCGGGTCCGTTATTTTACACTCAAAGACTGTACGGTCAGTTTTTTGTATTTTTGCTCTCTAAGATGTGACATCTTAAGAGCGCAAACGATTCAATCATCAGTTTTGTGCTACTAAAGTAAAGTCATCTTCTCTTTACTCGAGGCGGAAGTGATTCGTGGCTGCGCCGCCTTGACCTTGTTATCTATACATGAGCCAAAACTATACGCGAGATGAGATACCTACACCGGGCCATTATCTCTTGTGTACGCCTGCCTGGTATTGTACGCTACATTTGAGAATATCACAGAGCGCGCGATTAGCTCAGTGGTTAAGCACTCGCATGCCATGCGGAAGGTCCCGGGTTCAATCCCCCGTGCCGACAAAAATTTGTATTCTTAATTTGGTTACAATTGTTTGTGAGGGATACCTTCCGGTGCGCTCGTGTTGACCCAGCACCTAAATGGGAATATAGTATAGTATACCATTAGAGGGGAGGTATACTATACGGGATGGGAAAGTTACAACACACACCACAAGCGTCTACAGTAGCTCCTGTTTCGTGGTTAAGAAATAAAAAAGGCTGTGAAACATAGAAACACTCACTTTTTTTTAAATAAAAGTTTGGAGTTAGTCAAATTACAATTTTCAGGTCAAATTACCTCTATATAAAGGGAAAATAACTTCTCTATAAAGAGAAAAAAAATAATCAGCATCATCATAGGGTGGCGTCATCGTGAACGACGGTAGCCATCAGACAGACGGTAGCCATCAGGCTAATAATTGACAAGGGCCCCCAGAACCAAGCCAATGTTGGTCTACTCCCTGTTTATAGTCCTCCAGCCAGACTGCTCGTCTACTCCCTGTTTATAGTCCCCCAGCCAGACTGCTGGTCTACTCACTGTTTGTAGTCCCCCAGCTAGACTGCTGGTCTACTCACTGTTTATAGTCCCGCAGCCAGAAAAAAAATCATGCGTAAAAAAAATTCCTCGCTAAGTATTATTTCCTTCAGCTATTTAACTCAGCTAACTCGTAATCACTGTCGTATTCTTTGCAAGTTTGACATGTTAATAAGGACAATCATCCTGTGATGGCATCCGTGAGCTTTCCCTTTCTTTGTTTTCCATTTTCTCTTTCTGTTGGAGTGGGACTTCTAGTTTCAGCTGACAGTATTCAGACTATTTTTTTTTTATTATATTTTTCTATTTTATATATTTTTCTCTCGGGTCAATCATAATTATATGTCAAGACCATTTGTCATTTAAAAAATAATAATAAAGACTGGTTAGAGTTTCATAAGAGAAGCACCAATTATCACACCGACCTCTATTTAGACCTATGTATTATTATTATTAAATGCTTTATTAGATACAAAGGCATAAATATGTACAATACAAAATAATAGTTATTATAAAAAAGTAAAAAATGGAAAGAAATAGATAAATACATATTTCTTAACTAAAAGGCGGGGTTATTGCCTATGGCAATTTATTCCACCCAATCTATTGTTACCTGACAGTATAAATAAGGAAATTCTAATTTGTATGTTTGTGTGTGTTTTTTTTGGGGGGGGGGGGGGGGGGGGGGGGTTAGCGTCATGAAAGGGAAGTTAAAAAGTACCTACAACAGGGCTTAAAAAAGAATACGTCAACATAAAACAAAATGTGTACGACTACAATGAAGTTTGTTATAAGTTATAATAATTACGGTCATCATGGTACTAAAATAATCTCACCCAGCCTCAGTGGGGCCGGGAATAGCAAGCATCACGAGGGTTCGATTTTCACCGATCCAAGTCCTAACCTTTCTGGACGTTGCTCAACTTCATTGATAGAACGAGAACTGGTGGATTCAACGCGCAATCATTATTGTCGCGGGCTACTTTCCAGATTTAGCTGACAGTAGAATTGAGGTAATTCTAACTCGTTTTCTCTCGCTGTTTAAAGAAATAATTTCCATTATTATGAATCGCGACCAATCCCAGGTGTCTTCATAGTTGGAGGCTTATTTCCTTTCTAAAATCTTTTTATTTCGCCTGTCTTGAAGTATGTTAAAGACGCGCTTTCTTTCTTCCACTGATTGTTGGTTCTTATTTCAAAAATATTTAATAGGTAATAATAAACCCTTTTTTTTCGAGTTTGGCCAACTGAGGACCGCGGAAAACAATAATACACAAAATAGACAGATTCTAACATTACTTCTTCTTTTTTTCTTCCCAATATTTCTTCATTCTCTCGCTGTGTTCTTTTTTCCGTTCTTCTGTCCAGGGGGCCCCGGTTTTCTTTTCTTTATTATAATAATATTAATAACACTCTTTAGTGGAAGGTAACCACCAGGCGAGGTTAATGCTCAAATTATTTTCTACCACCCCTAACCTTCAAGAGGGTTATTATTATGTGGTTACAAACTCAAATTATAGAGGAAAAATTCATGCACTGCGTATGATTCGAACCAACGGATCCCTTCGCTACCTGGATTACCAGACTAGCGCGTTAACCACTTGACTACCAGAAAACCACATTAAAATATATCAGTACTCTTTAGCCCCTCTCCCCTTATTAATTAATCAAGAATAGATATTTTATGTTTGTTTATTTCTCTCACTATTCTTTCCTGTGTAACCATGGAAACATGACATATCCTTTCTATGAGTAACAACAGCATTGTTATTCCTTCTGGTTCTTGTGGTGTCTGGTGTCTCCCCTAATACAACCTATTCTCCGGTTGTTACCTTCTATCCATCAGGCACGGTTGGTTCTGAGATTGAGAAAGTCCTCCCCCACAAACGCTAGAAAGAATCTCGAAAAGTTATAAATCAAAGTGTTGACCCAGCACCTAAATGGGAAGATTGTGTCACTTCTCACCCATCAGAGGGGAGGCAATGGAGGCATACTACGGGATGGGCAGGGTAAAACACAGACCACAAGGGTCTACAGTAGCTCCTGTTTCATGGCTACGAAATAAAAAAGGCACTCGTTTTTTTTTTTTTTTTTTTTTTTTTTTTTTAGAAAGTCCGCTCCCACAAACTTTAGAAAGGATTTCGAAAATTCATAAATCAAAGCTGATATGTTTTTAATAATATGTTTTGTATGCCCCGGTAGCTCAGTAGTCAAGGTGTCTGCTAATCCAGAGGTGGCGGGTTCGAAACCTAGCCGGGGCATGACAAATTATAATAATAGTAATAATACTCTCTAGTGGAAGATAACCACCAGGCGAGGTTAATGCTCAAAGCATTTTCTACCACCTTAAGTCTTATTATTATGTGGTCACAAACTTGAATGAATGAGGAAAAATTCATGCATTAAGGGTTGGGTGAGATTCGAACCAGCGGATCCCTACGCTACCTGGATTACCAGACTAGCGCGTTAACCACTTGACTACCAGTGCACGACAGTATAAAAAGCCTTCAGCCCCTTAAATCCTGCTGTATGAATCCGTGCCTGAATATATACTCTGATTGTTACCTTCTGGTTCTTGTGTTCTGAATGGGTGAATTCTCTTCAGTTCTGAATGAGTGGACTGGGAGCGGAAACAGGTGGTAGATACTGCGAGTGCTACATCTATTGTAGAGAACCCTCTGCATATATCAGTAGGGTAGACATTGTGAGTACCATATCTAAAAAGAAAAACGAGGAACCCTGATTAGAGTAAATATTGGAGTATTGAATATTGTACGAGTGGAAAATACGTTTGTATCCGACGTAGAACATATTTATCGTTATTATTATTATTTTTATTACTAGGTACGTCCGGAAAGTAAGGGGACAACTGTCGTAGGGGTTGGTAGGAATGTCTTTTTTTCAAGGTTGGCATACCTGCTTGTAGGGGAACTCCTAACGGTCACAATGAGCCCTTGCCCATCTCAGTTCATTGGAAAATGTCGTCGCAGGAGCCCGTCGCGTCAACCTCTACAGGTGCCGTTTGCTCCACCTACCGCAGGTGCGAGATTCGGGCAGTTTATCACTTTGCGTAGGAATTCAGCTGCTGAAATCCATCCTCAGCTACTGAAAACCAATGGACCTGAGGTGATTTGACGTTCAAAGGTTTTCAAGTGGGTTAAGAAGTTTAAAGAAGGTCGCACAAACACACAAGATGAAGAAAGAAGAGGCCGTCTGTCGTTTCAGAAGAACTTGTGCAGCAAGTCAATGAAAAAGTCGCAGCGATCGTCGTGTGAGCGTGTGACCCTCAAAACCGTATTCCTCTGACCTGGCGCCCTCGGATTTTCATCTGTTCACGAAACTGAAGGAGTTATTGGCTGGAAAAAGGTTTTTCAGCGACGAGGAGGTCAAGGAGACTGTAGAGAAGTGGCTGTTGGAGGTGGAGCAGAGCGTGTATGACGAAGGCATAAAAAAGTTCGGACCCAGGATGCAGAAGTGAGTGGAGCTTGTTGGTGATTATGTGGAGAAATAAAGGACTATATTTGGAACTTATCCTGTAAATTTTATGAAAATATATGCATTTTTCGAGTTTTAACATCAATTGTCCCCTTACTTTCCGGACGTGCCTCGTATTATATGTTATATGGTTGCACTGTTACGAGTAGTATATGCTAGATATTGTTAAAAAGAGATAATTATAAAATCATCCCCTTATTTATTTATTTATATTACCTGACTAATAAGTCCTATTATTCCAGCAGTAAGTCCAAGACATATTATCATGTGGTCATAATCGCAAATGGGTAAATATTTTTCATTTCCCGGCTGGGTTCTGAACCCGCGACCTCCGGATAACCAGACCAACGTGACGAGACACGCCTTGATCCCACCTAAGCTTCTAGAACCGTTCAGAGATAAATAAAATATTGCATAGCCAGATAATCTCATCTAATGTAGATCCCCGTGTCATTATCTGCAGCTTTTCCATTTTTTAAACAACTCCATCTTTTGCCAGCTATTGCAGACTATACTTATTTATGTTCGCTCCAGACACAAGTGACACAACGTTGCTGAACATGAGTGATTTGTCAGAAAATGACGTATTCTTCTCTACTGACAAACCAATACAATGATTTTGGTCGTGTGTGTTAGTCAAATATTCACATTAGTTGCAAAATATGTAGTGAAGGTAAGATTTCACACTTTTGCATGAAACTAAATTTTATTTTTGCATGAAACTAAAGACTTCAGCAAACACATTATTCGAAAATATTTTGCAATGACATATTTAACAGTCATTTCGCAAATTTGCACTTCTTAATGTGACAGATATTGCACAATATGTTGTTTAAACATAACGAGGTCTTATTTTTTGCAATACGGAGATTACTGAGTACCTATAAGTGCACTGGTAGTCAAGTGGTTAACGCGCTAGTCTGGTAAGCCAGGTAGCGTAGGGATCCGTTGGTTTGAATTCCACCAAGTGCATGAATTTTTCCTGATTAATTTTAGTTTGTGAGACCACATAATAATAAGAATCTGAGGGTTAGGTGGTAGAAAATGCTTAAAGCATAAACCTCGCCTGGTGGTTACATTCCACTATCTTTAGTGTTATTATTATTATTCTTACTATTGGAATTTTAACTGATGTTAAATTTGTTACGGATTTCAAATTTGTTAGTTTACTGCATTTTATAATTTTCTTGCACTTTTCTTGTGCGAATAATAAGACTCTGAGGGTTAGGTGTTGGAAAATGCTTTGAGCATTAACCTCGCCTGGTGGTTACCTTCAGTTAAAAAGAGTGTTATTATTTTTGTATTATATTTTGTCCATCAGTATGGAGAGGTAACACAAATAATCCAAGAGTCTTGCTATGTACATTGCACAACACTATGAACCCCTCAGCAGATTGATAATCTATTTCATAATAATATAACTAATTATATTCTATGGAACTATTGTGTCATTATGTAAACTATTTTTGTGATTCCGGCCCGAGGCATGGCCCTATATTTATTTCTTCAACCGACCTCAGTAGCTTGATCGATTGAAATCGAAACAAAAAAATATTATTATTTTTTTACAATACTTCCGATTTCTAATACATTAGAAATTTCTCGGGAGTAATAAAACAAATTTATTATTATTATATTGAATGGCGTATTATGGTTCCTTTCAACCATTTTTTTTTTTAATTTGGACTTAATGTCGCTTTCAACTGCATGGTCATATCACAACCATTTTTCCATGGAAGTACTTCTCTTGGTTTCCATGGTTTTCTTGTAACCATGGAAAAACCCAAAGTATCCGTGGTAACCAAGAAAATATCTTGTAACCAGGGAAACCAAAAGTATCCGTGGTTTCCATGGTATGTTCTGCTTCACGAAATTCCTTGCCAGATAATATTATGCTATTATTTTTTGTCAGTTAGAAAA